>CAWUFW010017925.1:0-243048 GCA_963921515.1 Calotriton arnoldi
GCGAAACCTGACACTATCTGCCCATATTCAGAGCTAGCTAACTGAGAAGCCTGCCATCTAGCTCTCACACTATTCTCAATCAGCCCCCTCAAGGCCTCTTGTTACTGCTTCCATTCTCCTCACCTCTTCTCGTAATGTTCTAGTCTTTAACAGGTGCTATCTTACGAAGGATCCCTCGCATATGTGTCTTAAAGGCATCCCACACATTATAAAAGGCAAGGCAATACCCTCATTCTCTTTGAAGAAGATTCTAATATGTTCTCTAAGATTTTGTATTAGTCGGCTAAAAGTGTTCTGTCCACTGTCCATCTCCCTTCCCCCAAACCTTCTGATAGTTGCGTAGTTAGTAGGACAGCCGAGTCGTCCAAACAGTGGACTGGAATATGGTGTTATCCACTAAAAACAAATCTATTTTTGAATAGTTTTGGTACTTTTTACTATAGAAGCCCCTCTCTGCTCCTACCTTCCCACGCCATGCATCACACAGGCCACAATCATGCATCAAACCTTTAAAGCTTTGGTAACCTTAACCATAGCAACTACCTTTCTAGTGGATGTGGTGTCCAACTCCCTATTCAAAAGAATGTTAAAATCCCCACCTATTACAAATTGTGAGAAGTTGGCCTGGTATATGCTGTTCACTAATTAAAGTGGACACCTTGCACCAGAACAATTTGACTCTTATGGTAGATAGGTTTAAGACAACCTTTATAGAAAGCTATCCTAGTGGTAGCTGTGGAGAGCAGCCTTCAGGCTAAGTCTTGAAGGAATGTAAAGCAGCTTGTTTTACCACACAATCTCTTGAATCACCAAATGAAAAGACACCACACAGGTATATATATCAAATATATATGTATTTATTAATAAACACTCTCAGGAAAATATGTACAAATCAAATGTTATCAAAATAAGTTTAGCACAATCGAATATCACAATCTGAGTTTGGCTAGACCTAGGTCTAGGGCATCTAGAATCGAGGGACCCCCAAGAACCACCCCAGGTAGTTGTAGGAGACCCACAGGGGACGGACGCGGTGTCCTGGCACAGGTGCGAGTCCTGTACGAGTCTATGCGAACAGACGCAATTGAGATTTCAATGTTAAAGGTCCCTTGCGTGTTCGAGGCGAACACACCGATCGGTCCTTGTACGAGTCGAAGGACGCGGTTACAGATAGAGTTGCAAGGGAGATGGACGTGCTGTGTCAAACACAGACACGAACCTTGTGCGAGTCAGTGCAATGGAGATCTCAATGTTACAGGCCCCTTGAGTTTTCTAGGCGAACACCGATCGGACTAAGTACGAGTCGAAGGACACAGTTCTAGATAGTGTTACAAAGGAGATGGACGCGGTGTGTCTAACACAGACGCGAACCCTGTACGAGTCAGCGCAATTGTCGCACTTAGAAAAGAAGAGTTTTAGGACACTTCTAGGGAAGCTACAAGCAAGTCACTTACAGGGTAAGTAGTTCTAGGGCCCACACCCACAGGAGCACCGTAGTGCTGAAGTTACCTCATCCAGGGGAGCCGGGTGCATAGGTGTCCTTTGGTGTCGGGTCGCGGCGTCGTTTTCAATGGGAGCCAGTGAAGACTTGCTGCTTGCGGCGACAGGAGAAGTGTCCGGAGGAATCCAAGCCTGGATTCAGAAGATGGAAGACCTGAAAGCAGAGGGGACAGTGTTCAAAGTCACTTGGCAGTGACTCGGGGCAAGGAAGATGGATGCCCACCGTCATCGCAAGATTTAGGTAGTTCGCGGGTGCCTTGACTCTTCAGCCACGAGGTCCAGGAGGTGTCGACGACAACCAGGAGCTGGATTTGGCGTATCCCAAGATGTCTGCAGCTTACTGCGGTGTCGGCAACTCGATTGGAGCCAACAAGCCTTGGTAACAGCAAGTCTTGGGGAAAGTGCGAAGAGGCAATGGCGCAGACCAGCAAGGTCTGGAGGACTCACCCAGTGAGGGTAATTCAGGGCAGGCCTGGAGCAACCAGGGGAGCCCTTTGGTTTCTTTAGAAAGTCTTCTGGGGACCCACAAGCCGGCTGGCAAGGGATCACGAAGACGCCTCAGGAGGATTCGCTCATAGGGGCCCACGGTCACTCGGGACGTAGTAGGCCTCTGATCTTCGGAAGGATTCCTGCTGGAGGCTAGGACCACACGTGGTCCAAAGCAGAAGTTCGTGGAACGTTGTGAAGGGGTTGCACTCGACAATAGTGCACGGTACCCAGGGGTCGTGGTTCCTCGTCACTCTTGGGGTCCACTGGCCTTAGCTTCGCTGGGGACTCACGATGGCCTTTGAGAAGTCAGGAAATCCACTTCTTGGGCTGCAGGGACTTCGGATTCCGGCGGGAGCGGCATAGTTTGCGACCGTTGTTTGTAGTTTTGGTGCCTGCCAAGCAGGGAGTCACTCCTTGACTCCAAGGGAGATTCTTCAGTCTTCCAAAGGTAGTGGAACGTCGAAGGTCCGGGATTCTTCTTCAGAGCGTCGTCCAGGGAAATCTAGTTTGCAATGCACAGGTTCCCCTCTTATACTAAAAGAAAGGGAGGGACTAGCTCTATGACCCTACCTATGGGAGGGTCAGGGAGTGGGTGGCTACACCCACTTCCCTTTGTCCAGTTTCGCGCCAGAGCAGGGGCAGGTAGCCCCTGAGCCGGTTTGAACTGGGGTATGCACAGAGGAGCCTTCTGCTCCCCCAGTGCAGGACTTCAAAGCACTCTAAGAGTGCACCCACCCAGCCCCAATACACTAAACCCTGTCTGGAAGGTGGTCACACCCCCTTGGGACAGGATATCTATTGTTGGGCTTCCTCCACTGCGAGTGTTGGTCATCAGCAGGAGGGCAGCCCAGTGTCTGTGACTGGTGGCATCCATTTTGTGATGCCAGGGCTCTGCAGGTTTCTACCGCGTTTCCACAGTAGGTACATGTCTATCCCTCTAGAAGGGTGGAATGCTACCCCCGCCGCCAGGACTGGCGGGGGGTAGCATTCCAAGATGTTTGACACCAAACACGACATGTTTCAATGCAGCCATTCCAAAGTTAGCATTTTACCGCGAGGATATAATGCACTTAAAAGTATATGGTTTAACCGCATCCACAAACAGCACCAGAGAATGGACTCTGAGAGCTGCAGAGGGGCCCTGCTCAGGCAGAGGCACCCCCTCACATAGAAGCCAAGCACCCTGCCCTCAGGATTGATAGGGCCTGCCTTAGGGGTGACTGATAGGTTTATATGTGTGTGCAGGAGAGATATAGGGGACCTATATCTCAGTGAGGGGTGCTAGCACTTCCTCACCCAGGCTGCAGTAGCAGGCCTGTGGTGTCAGATTTAGTCTGCTTCCCAGGGGTGGCATAATACATGCTGCAGCCCCTGGTAGGCCTGTGAAGTACCTATGCCCTTAGCACCTAAGGTACCATATACTAGGGACTCATAAGGAACCACAGCATCCAATCACTAGTGCACCTAGAGTGCACTCCAAGTCGTTTAGAGAGAACAGAGAGGCTGGGGCCCTGATTAGCAGGGACCCAGCCAGACTATGGCCCGAAACCAGTGTAAACATCAGAAAAAAAGTGGGGGCAACATAAGAGGCAGATCCTACTCTCCTACACAAATGGACCAGGAAATTCCACTATAGTCAGCCATAATGTTTCAAGCGGTCCAGGATCATCAGAGCTTGGTCCATACCCCCGAGTAAATAAGGATACTCCACATTTAAGTTTCCCGACTACCCATCTGCCTGCTACATCTGTCCTACAGTCTAGAAGATATAGACCAGAGTTCTTCCTCACTAAAAGTTTGATACCCCTATGTGTAATTGCCTGATCAGTGCATACCATATGCTGTATCCACTTCTGCCTCCCAAATAAGTTCTTACACTATCCAAAAGTAAGATTCGTCTCCTATAAAAAAAGGACCTGAGCCGGACTATCCTGAAGATATTGCATAATTAATTTCTGCTTCTGCTTTGTCCTCAACCCATTTACATTCTGGGTTAAGATCTGGATCTGCTTCATCCTCTATCTAACTATACGCCTGAAATACTGCAGTCAGACGCTACAAGTATGGGCCTGAACCTAATCTGAAGTGCTGAGAATCAACTCTAAGACTAGTAATATTACTAACCATATTACTAATAGTAACGAGAAAGAGGATTATACTTTTGTGTATTTTTTTCCAACTGCTCCCCTACCCTGTGCTCTCCACCCTGTCTCCCTACTCCTCAAGGAACAGACCCAAAACTAAATGATATGATCCTAAATGCCCTGTGGATCTTTTGAAAATTGGTGTGACTTCCACCTATCCAATTACAGAATTGTGAGGACACTCAACTGTAGATATACCTTAAGTTTCTTTCTGCCCTAAAGCTTGCACATTCCTTATATGCTTCAGTCTGATCCACTTTCCTTATGTTATGCATCTCATTATTCCAAGTTACTTTTAACATGGCTGGGAACGTCAACTGCACCTTGGCGCCAAATTTAAACATCTCGTCCATTTTTTGACCCAAATCCCACTGTATCTGCTCTGTTGCTATACTGATATCTGACCTGATACTGCACACTTCCCCCCACTAACAGTGTTCTAGAGCTATTTCTAATACTTTCTCCTTAGATTCTATGATGAAAAGTTCAGAAAAATTCTCATCGGCCTCTTCCGCACTTCTTTCAAATCAAATGGGTCCCTATGTACCTGTTGAATCTTTTTCACCAAATCCAGATCATGCTTATTACTCAGGGCCTTTCTAAGAAATGTTATAAGAAACCCTTTCAAATCATCCTACTCTGCACCCTCAGGTACATTTAATATTCTCAAGTTGTTTCGGCGTGAGTGGTTTTCCAACCTCTCAAGGTCATCCAATAGGCTTTGATTTTGCTCTTTTAATGTGCGTATCTCTGAGGAGTTATCTCTAAGTTTCTTGCTCATCTCCCTGACTTTTAATTCCAAAGCAGTAGTCCACTGTGCAACATCGTCTAACTGCCCCTCTAAGGTCTGACCCCTAATCTGGATCTCTTTTTGATTAGCTACGGAGATTTCAAATCATTTCTGCATCTGATAGAGCGCTATGCTCTAGAAAATTCTAGGGGTGCATTATAATCATCGTTGGTCTGTACCCGCATATATCACGAGATGTATACCTATGAATGGTTAGTCAATATAGTCGTAAATTGCATTAGTAGGGTGAATAGAAGGGTAGTTGTGCTATTATGATTTTGCAATTGTAATGCTTAACTGAAACATGTTCGCAATGATGCATTAACGGAATAGGCCATGTATAATCGAGATGCAGCAGTTAAACGTGCACTATATCAAGTTGCACGTGTAGTTCACCTTTCGCATATGAAATGTAATGAACAAATGCTTATAGAAGTGATTATAATTCTGTGTTTAATTTGTGTAACGGCCTGACTGCATATTCGTAAAGGAAAGGCCTGATTCGTGCTTATGTTAGCTTATTTTGTAGATAGGAAAAGTTTCTCTTGGAAAGGCTCTCTGGGCACAGTTGGTAAATTCATGTAGAGGGGAAAAGTCCATTGAAACGTATCTTCTGTTGCAGGTGCAAGGACACATGCCTCGTTAGCGAAAGACTGGCTCTTTGTTTCACGAGTTAGGGTGGTGGGAGGCATTGAGATGGGAGTACACTGGAATGCAGGGATGATGTTTTCAGTGGATAAGGTGCCTGGGACTCAAGGTCATCGTAACCTCCCTGGATGAAGTAAGAGTTTGATGGAAAAGTACGAGAAGGAAGACCTGGCCGAAGAGGCGTGACAAGGGCGTGTTCAATTGTATTTGGGGTTTTGTATTAGGGATAGTGCCCCGAGGGTGGAGAGTAGAGAAGAGGTAGAGGAGACCAGAGAGAGAAGACAGAGAGGGATTCTAGGAAGGAGCATCTTAGAACGAGCTCAAAATGCTTTGTGAGTGCACTTCTTAGGAAGTCTTCACAGCTGACACCTTTTCTTTATTCTTGCCTGGGTAGCTCGTTAAGTAGGTATGTCACCTGAGTGATAGCGTAGGGACAGCCAATGGGTTTTATGCTTATCTAGGTAAATGAAGAATAACATAGAGATTGGAGCAGTTATCGCTTGTCTAATACTTCTGGAGCTAACGATTCTTCTTATCCTGAGTCGGATGAGACTCCTGCGTAGGATGCTATTTGTATTAGTGCCCATCTATTTCTTTAACCTCGTGTTGAGGTGCTTGCACGTGCAGTTATTTTTGGCAGTAATAAACCCACAAAATTGAATTTGGAGTCAGTGGTCATTTAAGGTAAACTGGATTCTAAAATAATTGCATAACTGAAAAAGATTTTCTTCCCTTCACGCTATTCAGCAGGTAAAAAGATCCTGGCGACCTGGAGATCCTTAGAAAAGATAAGATAAGGATCAGAGTTATCAGTTGGTAGCAGAGGATGGTTTCCTCTGATAGTAAGGGGAGATCTAGATTAGGATAAGAGATTATTTGCCCCATAGAGCCCGAGTGATGGTGATCCAGTGGATCGTAAGAGGAGGATGACGGCGGTTGATGAGAACTGACAGAGAGTGATGGTGCAGCGGAAGTAGCAGTTCGTGGTAGAGTGAGTATGAACAGGGTGATGCTTGTTAGATTGCGGTGTTTAATTGTTGTGTGATGTCTTGCGGAGTTGGAATGAGAGTTGTGTGATTGAGGATCGGACCATGAGCGCGAGCGGGACCGAGAGATTTGATTATTGTGGTGTAGAAGACACCCAGAGCTGAGATCGTTGACCAGAGGTTGTGGGGGTCATGAGACGTCGTTGATTAACCCACTGAAGATAGGAAGCATATGTGTGAGTGTGTGAATAACCGACGCTGGTCGTAGGTTGTTGTGTGTAGAACATTGAGCGTTTGGATCCTATCAATTGTGTCAGAGGTGATTGTCCGGTCGTTCGCGGTAGACAGTTGCCAGATTGAGGTCAACAATTTCGAGAGGCTGGTCGGTCATTGGTGGACTGACAATCAGCGAGGTAATTGTTCGGTAGGACGGACAATTGCTTCAGAGTGTGATTGGGACACGTGCGAGCGAGAAAGGGTGAATTGAGAAGGAGGGGAACTGCTGCGAGCGGAGGAAGAGTGACATCAGACAGTGCCGCGCTGCGATAGGTCGGTTGGTGTGAGCCGCGCTGGCATTGGTGGATTGAAATCAGAAAGTATAACCGAAATCTTGTGCGAGAACGGAAATCTGCTTCATCATGAAATGTTTTAAAGTTTTACGAGAACTTTGCAGAGGTGATAGACATGTGGTTACCCGGGGTGGAGAGGAAGCCCCTCCCGAGGATACGCCAGCACATTATATGGCTAAGAATGTAGGATTGCATACTATAATTGGCTTGAGAATTGGCATAAAATGACAGAAGGAGAAGGAGAATTGACTTTCCCACACTATGGCACTTTCAGGTTGGAAGTGTTGTACCAGCTAAAAACTGTAATGTCTTCGTTACGACCACTGCCTAGACCGACACAGTTTGAGGCGCTACATGCATGGATTAGGGCAGCGTATGACAGAAAAAGAGACAAAAGTCAGGAAAGGGTGAAGAAATCGATCAGGGCATTTCAAGATGCTAGATGGGATGCATTGGAGAAAAGGTGGAGAGTGGAAACTATTGAGGGGATAGGCTGTTTCCACTGTTGATAAATGTAGGAGAGGCTAAGAAGAGGTGGGCCGAAGAAGACGACAGTGATACAGATGACAGCCTGTTAGATAGGTTGCTAGCAGAGAGACCACCTCCATTTAATCCAGATTCAGAAGAGGGAAAATCAGCTTCAGCAGTAGAAACTGGCGAGTTACGGAATCAGACAAACATGAGGGTAGTGGGAAAAATTTCCACGGAGGGAGTGGGAACCCAGCCTTCCATGGGGAATATGCGGTTACCAGACTCCTTGACGGTACCTGTTACAATTGGTCCTATAGTATCGGTATATGACCCAGATCGAATAAGTGAAGGAAGTCCAATGCAGACGACAGGGGGAGATGGGACCAGCGTTGGAGGGAATGGCTTAGGGATACTAGTGGTTCACTTTCCAAAGCCACTAGAAACAAGCACGCCATTGCCAGCCACCGCAGACTCCTCTTTTGGACAGGTGGATGTGAGACCAGTCAGACCAAGGTCTTTAATCGAGTCCAGATCAGACTTAAGAATGTGGGTACCCCTGTAAGGAATCAGAGCGATAGGATGCCAAGAGATGTGGAGCAAGGCAACTTAGGAGACAGATCAGGTTCCAGGAATACAGTAGAAGAGAGCAGGTCACGAGAACAAAGCAATGATTATGACGAGCGGAATGGTGCGGCTTGTCAAGAAATACTGAAGAGTGCAGTACAGGCAAGGTTGCTGGACGTAGTAAGACTAAAGGCGGAGGTAGACGAAATGATTAGTGGGAACCTGCCTTTGGAGAGAATAGAGATTTATGGGCCAGACGAGCTGCTTTTCATGGCAAAAGATGTGACTCGTAAAGCAAGGGCTGCACATGAGAAATTGACAGAATTGGCTAAAAGATACGAGGTGGATTTGAACAAAACAAAATCGTTGCAAGGGTCACATAGGTTGCAATATAGTGATCAGGAATTGGAGGAGAAAAGGATCACAGGATTAAGGACGCATACTAAAGATCTGATTGTAGGGATGCGTATATGGAAATTGTTGGATAAATGGGAAGAAAAGTGGTCAAAGAAGAAGATGGCAAAGAAAATTGTAGGAGAAACGCCGCCTCCGGGGGGAGGGGCGACGGGCGTAGGGAACTTTCCTTTACGGGAAGTACAGAACGGAGGGTACGTGCATGTGCCATGGAGTAGAGGGGACTTGGCTGCGTTTACGAATGATTTCCCTCGGCTGAGGGAAAAACCCGTAGAGTGGTACAAACAGGTTGAGCGTTTTGTTAAAATCTCGAAGGTACTATGGACTGATTTGAACACTTTGTTTGATATAGTGGTGCCAGGAGGTTTGTGGACAGCTTGTAAAATCGCAGTTGAGTGGCCGACCTTCGAACCTGAAAGGGATGCTGTTACAAATGGTCCGTCACCCATTGTCATGAAAAAATTCGAGCAAGTGATTACATGGTTGAAGCTGAAGATTTCACCTCAAGATATCGATTGGGTTAAGATAGATCGAACCGTGCAGGAACCTAAGGAGACAGTGCATGAATCATATGAAAGACTCATGCAAGCCTTTAAACAGTATAGTGAATTAGATGCCTTGGACCCCAAGGATATGGGACAGTTTGTCTCAAAGTTTGTCTTGGGATTGAGACCAGAGGTCAGCCTCATGATACAGCACCATTTGATCTGTTGGCAAAACAAGCCGGTAGATGAAATCTTGCGGTATGCGAGGTACTGTAGCGATGAAGTAGACTCAAAGCACCGGAAGTTAAAGGACAAGCTGATGCTCGTTCAGATGCAGACAGCTCAGATCCAGCCTAGTGGAGGGACGCTGGGAAGAAGACAGGGAAATTATCAAGGGAACCAAAACGGGCAAGGACAGGGAAAGGGGAAACCTATAGATCCCAAGACAGGGGTGGATGTGGCGACATTGAAGAAGACCACTGCGTGTCATCTTTGTCATCAGATTGGACATTGGAAGCGCGAGTGTCCCTTGAACCCAGCCAACCAGGTGCAGCAGGAGGTAGAAGTGGTTCAGGCACCTGCGCCGGAGGTAGTTAATACTGTGATGAGGCCCAGATCGATGAAAGGGGGGACGTATAACCCACAAGTACAGGTCCCCCAGCCACCAAGAATCTCGCAGGGAATGCGGACTTACCAGCAGATGCCACTCTTTGAAGGGTATGATGGGTACAGTCCAGACCCGCTATCCTGACGATGCCTGAGGGGGGAGGGAGCCGGCACACTTGGAGCAGTCTTGGAGGTAGACCAGAGAGGACCTTTTGTGGAGGCAGACATTGATGGTCATCTTACCACACTCTTGGTTGACACTGGTGCTACCCGGTCTACTGTAAGATCAGCAGTAGTCCACAACCTACCCCTCTCGGGACAATCGATCCAAGTTGTTGGAGTGGCGAACAAAAGAATAAACAGCCCACTGACCGAACCGATTCCAGTGAGGATAGGTTCCTTCCAAACTAGACATCAGTTTGTGGTGTGCGATACGAGTCCAGTTTGTCTTTTGGGAAGAGATCTGTTATGTAAATTGAACTGCACTATTTATTGCACACCCAGGGGAGTGGAGGTTCAGACGAGGGATGATGATGCTACCTTTAAAGTTGCTAATCAGCATCTGTGTATAGACTTGTATCCAATGGTGACGGTGGAAGAACTTCCACCGGATTTGAGAGACACCGTGTCACCAGAGGTGTGGGTCTTTACAGGAGAAGAGATAGGACTGATCAAGGGGGTGGAACCTGTGCAGATTCAGGTTAAGCAGAATGTCGAGTTCCCTAGGACGCCACAGTACAATCTGTCCTCTGAAACTATCGCAGGAATTAAGCCTGTTATCGAGTCTATGATCAAGCAAGGCATTCTGAAGGAGATCAGAGGTAGCCCATGTAATTCACCTATCATGGGACTACAGAAACCGAGCGGGAAATTCAGGATCATGCAAGACCTGCGAAAGGTCAACACGATAGTTGTCCCTTGTTGTCCAGTGGTACCGAATCCATCAGTGATACTGTTTCAGATCCCATGCAAAGCCGAGTGGTTTACTGTCATTGATTTATGTCAAGCATTCTTCTTGATACCGCTCCATGAGGAAAGCCAATTTCTTTTTGCTTTCCGGCTGGAAAATCGTGTGTTAACATGGTGTCGTATCCCTCAAGGGTATACAGAAAGTCCATCGATCTTTAATCAGATCTTGAAGAAGAATCTTGAGAGTCTTGTATTGCCGCAGAACTCAGTTCTCGTGCAGTACATAGACGATCTGCTTGTCGCCTCAGAAACAGAAGATGCTTGCAGGATAGACACGATAGCCCTATTGAACCATTTGGCAGAGAACGGACACAAGGTGTCTCCAAACAAGTTGCAGTACTGCCTAAAAGAGGTACAGTACTTGGGCCACAGATTAGAAAAAGGCAAGAGGAAGGTGTCACCAGATCGAATTGAGGCGATAATGAACATGGCAGTGCCCACCACCCAGAGAGAAGTCAGGATGTTTTTGGGAATGGTCGGCTATTGTCCTCAGTGGATTCCCAATTTTTCCCTGAGAGCAAAGCCTTTACAGAGACTTACGCACAAGGATGTGAGTGATCCGGTACCATGGGACGAGGAGTGCTTGGTGTCATTCCTAAGACTGAGAGAAGAGTTGTGCAGTGCACCAGCTTTGGGAATGCCTGATTACAACAAGGCTTTTTCACTGTTCTGTTGTGAGAGGGAGGGTTGTGCATTAGCAGTCTTAGCCCAGAACCATGGAGGTGTCCGTAGACCAGTTGCTTACTTTTCAGCTACTCTAGATCCAGTAGCTTCGGCGTTGCCAGGATGTCTAAGATCCGTTGCTGCAACAGGTGTCAGCATTGAAAGATGTGAAAGCATTGTAATGGGTCACCCTTTAACAGTCTATGTGCCACATTCGGTTGAATTGTTGATGACCAGAACTAAGACACAGCACCTAACGAATAACAGGTTAACGAGGTATGAGCAAGTCATACTTGCCGCAGAGAATGTGACTCTGAAAAGGTGCTCCGTCTTAAACCCTGCAACATTAATGCTATACCGAATGCAGATGATGAAGATTGTGCGGACCATGATTGTCTTGATGTGACTGAGCTATGCACTAAACCGAGGCCTGACATTGTCGATGAACCACTGAAGGACCCAGATGAAATTTTCTTTGTCGCATATACAGTTCCACACGAGCTAGCAGTGGAGGGGGTGTCAGGAACTCCTACACCTACTACACCTAGCCAAAAAGAGGGAAACATAGGAGCTGACAAGTTTTTGCTGATAGAAGAAAGTCGTAGGTTGCATGTAGATTTGTCTAGAAGTGATTTCAAGCTTAATGCTTACGCCAAGCTGCTATATGAGTATGTAGATGCGATGGATGCTAAAGATTGTTATGTATGTATGCAGTTGCCTGCTTCAGTGGATGAGGGTATTAGATATCACCATCTTCCACTGACGTATGGAATTTCATGTAGTCTGTTGCTTAGTATATTTTATGAAAGAGATCAGTTTGAGTATTTCTTTTCCAATTACGATGCAGTGCTTCCTGAAGTTCCAGCTTACAAACATTTGAAAAAGTACGATTACTATAAGTCAGAGGATAGACTTAGGAAGTTCTTCATACCGTCTTTGGAATTGGACACAGCATATGCCCACCGACACAACTTGACGTGCTCATTATCAGACGTAGAAAAGAAGTTTGTAGATCAGGTAGAAGATAGATATAGAAAACTAACACAGACACGGGACACAGGGCATAGTCCAGTAGATTGGACCGAGGAGGAAAGATTGCACCGAACAAAAGGAAGTTATGGTCCTATAGCCTTGGACAATGAGCAGAGGGGAAAGCTCTGTGTGAGACATTATCAGACCTACTATGAAAAGGTTCCAGTGGGACAGAGTACCTGTGACCATGTTTTCACCATGGCAGATTCAGCAAAGAATTTTCTCCAAGGCCCGGTACAAGTGATACCTACGGTGTATTTCGTGTGTGGAAGGAATGCTTATGTGAGATTGCCTGCGAACTGGTATGGTACGTGTTACTTGGGAATAATATTTCCAAAGATTTACCATACAGAGGATTTAGAACTTTTGGAAGGTGGAAAGTATTCAAGAGTGAGAAGAAGTGCGAGTGCAGGGGTCGTAGTGGGAGATATCTTTGGAGCAATGATACCAAGTTTGGGAGTGGTCTTGAATGATGTAAAGATCCGGAGATTGGCGACTGTGATAGATGAACTATCAATGAACACAGCAAAATCGTTGGTACTGGTGGAGGGAGAGATGTTGTCGATAAGGACAATGGTTTTGCAGAATCGCCTTGCTTTGGATGTCTTATTGGCAAAAGAGGGCGGAGTCTGTAAATTATTGAAGGTTCAAGAGTGCTGCACTTATATACCAGACCACAGCAAGGATCTGGAGAAATATATAAGTAACATCACTACTATCCACACGAAAATAGCGGATTTGACTGAAGAAGGAGCCTGGGAGAAGGTTGGAAAAGGATTCGGCCAAGTGGGGAGCTGGTTTGCGAATCTGGGAAAGGGATTCCTTGGCTATGTTCTGAGACCTCTCCTTATTGTGGTGGTTTGTGTGGTTTGTCTGTGGGGTCTGATCAAAGCATACAAATGGTATCGAGCAGGCAGAACTGAGAGGGCTCTGAGAGAAAATGAGACGAGAATGGCTAGACTGCAGGACAGTCACTATCGAAGCCTCAAGAGTTTGGAGAGATTCAGACAAGGGAGAATGGCAACGAGTTCTGTTTAGGTCGGTTCTTTCTCCAAGGGAATTGAGTAAATGTGATGACAGGAGTCGTCAAAGGGGGGAACTGATAGAGCGCTATGCTCTAGAAAATTATAGGGGTGCATTATAATCATCGTTAGTCTGTACCCGCATATATCACGAGATGTATACCTATGAATGGTTAGTCAATATAGTCGTAAATTGCATTAGTAGGGTGAATAGAAGGGTAGTTGTGCTATTATGATTTTGCAATTGTAATGCTTAACTGAAACATGTTCGCAATGATGCATTAACGGAATAGGCCATGTATAATCGAGATGCAGCAGTTAAACGTGTACTATATTAAGTTGCACGTGTAGTTCACCTTTCGCATATGAAATGTAATGAACAAATGCTTATAGAAGTGATTATAATTGTTTGTTTAATTTGTGTAAAGGCCTGACTGCATATACGTAAAGGAAAGGCCTGATTCGTGCTTATGTTAGCTTATTTTGTAGATAGGAAAAGTTTCTCTTGGAAAGGCTCTCTGGGCACAGTTGGTAAATTCATGTAGAGGGGAAAAGTCCGTTGAAACGTATCTTCTGTTGCAGGTGCAAGGACACATGCCTCGTTAGCGAAAGCCTGGCTCTTTGTTTCACGAGTTAGGGTGGTGGGAGGCCCCGAGATGGGAGTACACTGGAATGCAGGGATGATGTTTTCAGTGGAGAAGGTGCCTGGGACTCAAGGTCATCGTAACCACCCTGGATGAAGTAAGAGTTCGATGGAAAAGTACGAGAAGGAAGACCTGGCCGAAGAGGCGTGACAAGGGCGTGTTCAATTGTATTTGGGGTTTTGTATTAGGGATAGTGCCCCGAGGGTGGAGAGTAGAGAAGAGGTAGAGGCGACCAGAGAGAGAAGACAGAGAGGGATTCTAGGAAGGAGCATCTTAGAACGAACTCAAAATGCTTTGTGAGTGCACTTCTTAGGAAGTCTTCACAGCTGACACCTTTTCTTTACTCTTGCCTGGGTAGCTCGTTAAGTAGGTATGTCACCTGAGTGATAGAGTAGGGACAGCCAATGGGTTTTATGCTTATCTAGGTAAATGAAGAATAGCATAGAGATTGGAGCAGTTATCGCTTGTCTAATACTTCTGGAGCTAACGATTCTTCTTATCCTGAGTCGGATGAGACTCCTGCATAGGATGCTATTTGTATTAGTGCCCATCTATTTCTTTAACCTCGTGTTGAGGTGCTTGCACGTGCAGTTATTTTTGGCAGTAATAAACCCACAAAATTGAATTTAGAGTCAGTGGTCATTTAAGGTAAACTGGATTCTAAAATAATTGCATAACTGAAAAAGATTTTCTTCCCTTCACGCTATTCAGCAGGTAAAAAGATCCTGGTGACCTGGAGATCCTTAGAAAAGATAAGATAAGGATCAGCGTTATCACATCTCTGCTTGCAGACTTATTATCATGGACTCTAGGCTCATAGTGCTCACACTCTCTCTCTACCTATCTGATTTCCCATTGTCCTGTGTGCATCCTTCGTTCCCATTCGTGCTCCTGTCACAGGGATTCTGGTGGTAAAGCAGAACTGTACCTCGGGATGACAGGACATCAGAATGTAGGGACTGAGTCTACCATGTCTGTACCTGTCGGGCCAAATCATGGCTATCTCACAGTGCCTCATCTGAACTCCTAACCTTCCCAGAGTTGCAGGTGATTTTGGCAACCTAGCACATGACCCTGTAGTCCGCAAGGGAACCGTGGAAACAGATCGTCACTTTTCATCCCTCACTCATGCTTGCCCTTAGTAAACAGAAGAAAGACACAAAAAAAGTTTGCAATACATTTATTGAAACTATTGTAGTCTATTATGAAGCAAATGTGCTGCAATTATTAGGCAAATACAACTAAACAACGTAATTAGCATTACTATAATGCTGAATGAAATAAATATTCCAGCCATGGTACACAAAAACACCCTCCGCCTCACAAACAGATCCGATGATCACTCACCCGACATAGAGCACCTCCACTTCCAGATCCAGACCAATCTGAACACCACATTCTGCGGCACCCTCGGCTTCAGAACTCTCAGACCCCGCCCCCCATTCAGCGAAGCCGTAGCCGACTTCATCGCTCACCACGCTCTTGCCTCAATGGACTACATCCTCCTCTGCAACCTCAATTTCCACCTGGGACACCTCATCCTTACTAGAAAACCTCACCACCATCAGACTTAAACAAACAGCTGGTCACATCTCCAACCCACTCAGCAGGACACGCGCTCGACCCCATCTTCTCCACAAGCAACAACATCTCCGTCAGACAAACCTCCGAGCCACACTTGACCGACCACCACTGCATCCACTTCTCCTTCAGCAGACCCACCATACCCCACCACACCCACAGCGATCCTCGCAGAAGCTGGAACAAGGTCACCAAAGACCAGGTCACCACCTCCGTCAGCAAAACCCCACCACCGATATCAATGGACACCAACACCTCAGAGCGCAACCTCCACCGTTGGATCTCCGACTGCACCAACACACTGGCTCCTCTCAGGAAACCCTCAGGCAAGCAGCCCTCCGTTAAAGCCAGCTGCTTCACCCCCACCCTCCAAGAGTCCAGGTGCACCTGCAGACAGCTCGAGAAAAGATGGAGGAGCAGCAAGATCATGGCAGACCATGCAGCCTCCAAAACCGCTGTCACCGCACGCCACCACCTCATCAGAACAATAAAGAAAGCAGCCATACAGGAATGCATCAATGCCAACGCACACAACAGCAAAGAACTCTACGCCGTGGTCAAGAATTCACCAAACCCAGCACAGGGACAGCAGACATTCCCCCTCTCAAGACCTCTGCGACAACCTCTCTACCTTCTTCCACCACAAGAACAAGGAGATTTACGACAGCTTCGCAACCCAAGACCCACCCATCCCACACTCAACCACTGCACCCAATGGCTCCAGACCCCAGCAGACCTTACCCAACTGGACCACCCTCACCTCTGACGAAACCCTAAGGATCATGAAGAGCATTCACTCTGGAGCCCCCTCGGATCCCTGCCCTCACCACATCATCAAAAGAGCCGGCACCTCCATTGCACCCGAAATCTGCCGCACCATCAACTGCTCCATCGACTCCGCCACCTTCCGTGGTGCCTGGAAGCATGCAGACATCAATCCCCTGCTGAAGAAACCCTCGGCCGACCCAACAAACCTCAAGAACTACAGACCCATCTCTCTGCTTCCCTTGCCAGCCAAAGTCATCGAGAAAGCCATTAACACCCAACTCTCCAAGTTCATCGAAACCAACCACATCCTGGACCTCTCCCAATTGGACTTTAGAAGCAACCACAGCACTGAGACCACTCTCCTCGCCGCTACAGATGACATCCGCCCCCCTCCTCAACCAAGGTGAGACTGCTGCCATCATCCTCCTGGACCTCTCAGCCACCTTCCACACCATCTCCTTCCACATCCTCTGCGCAAGACTCCATGACGCCGGCATCCATGACAAAGCCCTAGAATGGATCCGCTCCTTCCTTCCCAACCGACCACAGTGAGTCAGACTTCCACCGTTCAACTCAGAACCCAAGGAGATCAGCTGCGGAGTGTCTCAGGGAACATCCCTGAGCCCCACCCTCTTCAGCCATTGTCAGAAGCCACGGACTCAACATTGTCTCCTACGCTGATGACACCCAGCTGATTCTCTCCCTCACTGACGAACCCACAGCCTCCAGGAGAAACGTCCACAATGGGATGAAGGCAGTCATCACCTGGATGAAGGACAGCTGTCTCAAGCTTAACTCCGACAAGACCAAAGTCCTCATCCTGGGCTCCACCCCCTCCACCTGGGCGAACTCCTGTTGGCCCGCACCGCTCAGAAACCCCCCACACCCACGAAGCACGCACAAAACCTCCGCATCATTCTGGACTCCTCGCACTCCATGAACCGCCAAATCAACGTTGTTTCATCCTCCTGCTTTCACACGCTCTGCTTGCTTCATAAGATCTTCAAATGGATCCCCACCGAGTCCAGGAAAATGGTCACCCATGCGCTCGTCAGCAACAGACTCAACTATGGCAATGCACTCTACACCAGCACCACCCAGAAACTCTAAAGAGACTGCAGAACATCCAGAATGCCTCTGCCAGACTCATCCTGAACATCCCACATGTTCATTCCAGGACTGGTCTCTCTGACAGAGGTCTCCCCTCTATCGCCAAGGGGATGAGACTAGGCCTGGGCGGTGAACTCCGCTCCGTTTGCGGAGTTTGCAGAGTTTTCTGGACTCCGCTCCGCATAGCGCAGTGGAATTTTTTCCCTGCTCAAGGTAAGTTGGCGAGAGCGAGCTGCCGCTCGAGTAGAATTCTACCCGAGCCGCAGGAAGTTCAGTGCGAATGGCAGTTCGCGTCACACTCCGCCGCTTGCGGAACTCTGCAGAGTTTATTTGTCCCTTCGCGGAGTTCCGCATAGTGGAACTCCACGAACTATGCCCAGGCCTAGATGAGACACCGTTTATATGATAAGAACTACTGTGTTGAAAAGCTGCAGCTGCGCTACCGAGCTATGTCTAAAAACGCTAGGAATTGTTGCTGACTGATCAGAGAATAACAATACACCATGTTGTTATGTATTCTAGGCAAACTTGGATAAAATGTGCAGACTGAATCCTGAGAAGAATCACAGAATAACAAACATTCCCTATATGCAGATGATAACTGTTTGAAATGGGGTTTCTGGTTGGCTAGGGTATGCACCTAAGCCATACAGAACCCACCACTCTAGTCAGGGTAAGGGAGTTACGCACACAAGATAACCCCTGCTCACGCCCTTGGTAGCTTGGCAGAGTAGCCAGGCTTATCCCAGAGGCAATGTGTAAAGCATTTACACAACACACACACCAGTGACACACTAGGCACACCACAGAAAGAGACTCATCACAAGGTTATATAAAAATATCCTTTGTATTACACATAAAACACATTAGACCACAATCACATAAATCACTTTGCCAACTAGGCAATTGTCGAAACACTGCATAGGTCATAAAGCACTTTGCCATCAGGCAATTGTCATAAACATATCAGTTAGTGAACTAAGTAAATACTTGGAAGTGCACATGCCATGAACACCACACTGAAAACATTAGACCTAACATCACAGTTATGAAACCTAATCAAGACAGTAACGTTTTTATATCGCATGAATGCTCATAGGTCTTGTCTGTCATAGACCGATTAGAAAATAGGCAGACCTAAAATGCCCAACGTCGATAAACCAAGCAATGTGGTAATGTAGCCCAGGCTGCAGGAACGCCTGCGTGCTACCACCAGATGTATGGCGACCGTTCAGAAATGCCCCCTTCCCTAGATGAAAACAATAGCGTCTGCTCGTGCTCAGGCGGTGCAGCGGTGAGTGACTTTTCAGCAAAAGAAGAGGAGTTCAGTTACTCTGTCCCAGTAGCGGCCCATGGTGGGAGTGCTGCCGGGTGATGATGTGGGGCGGGGGAGGGGCAGGGTGGGGGGTAGTAAAGTACAGAATACGGCCGTATAGAGGTAAGTAGACATATAAATAAATAAAACAAATTTTGTTGCGCGCGCTGCATCGCATTTGGCCGCTACTGCTCTGTCCCCGGTCAGGTCCCACGAGACACTTGTAGTGCGGCCTCTCCGGCTGCACTGGATGAGAGGCAGAGGGTTTCCCTCTCAGTTGGGAGGTCGCACGCCAATCCAGCGTGGCTGCAAGGCTGTGGCTCTCTCCTCTTCTGAGTGCATCCCGCTTCTTCTGGGCAGTCGTCCCTCACTGCAGAGGTGCTGGGACACTCGACGCAGCATCTTGGTGGAGCGGGGCTTTAGCTAACCACGGTCCTTCTTCCGGCCGCTGCTCCCACATCGGTGGCGTCAGCCTGGTTGCTAGGCAACACCTGGCACTCCTGCAGAGCGCCCTTTGATGACGAGTGGCCGCTCTCTGCTTTTCCTGATCTCTCGTGCCACAGCGGATGGGTGCTCAGCCCAGAGTTGAAAGAGTGAGCTAAACGCCCACAGAAGCTTGGGCTAGTAAGGAAGCGCACAGGAGCTTTCTCAGCAAACAAAGCACAGGGAGGCTTTTCAGCAAATAAAACCCCAGGTAATTCTTAGAAAAGTAAAAGCACAATGGAACTTCCAGTAAGCACAAGATGGTCCAGTAAAGCAAAAGCACAAGGAAGACTTTGGTATCCCTGAGTCTTTCAAAACAGGAGACAAGCACACACTAGCCCTTGGAGATTCTTCACAAGAAGGATACCACAGCAGGACAAAAACAGTCAGTCCTTTTCCTCCACCACAGACAGAAGCAGCAACTGCAGACCAACTGCAGGCTCCTCACATACAACTCTTCAGCTCTTCTTCTTGGCCGGGTCCTCTTGTTTCCAGAAGTAATCTAAAGTCTTGGGGTTTTAGGTCCAATACTTATACCCCATTTTGTCATTGTTCTCTTTGTGGCAGAGTCTCTGATCTTAGCCCAAACCAGTTCTGTCCTCCCTGGTCCAGCATGACCAGAGGGGGTGGAGGCAGCATTGTGCAAAGGATACACAGCCTATTCAGGTGCTAGCGAAACTCCTCCCACCACTCTAAATGCAGACCAGGTCTATTCAGCCCAGCTATGAGTCACCCAGGCAAGGCAGGGCATATCTCAACCCCCCCTTGTGACTGTTTCGAGTGAATGCACATCCCCAGCTCATGTCACTTCAAAACCAGATGCTGAATACACAGTCAGAGGCACACAGAATGGTAAAGCAAGAAAATGCCCACTTTCTAAAAGTGGCATTTTCAAACACACAATTTAAAAACCATCTTTACTAAAAAGGTGTGTTAAGAAATTCTGAGTTCGGAGAGCCTAACTCCATTTTCCTAACTTGTCCCAATTGAAAGTTACGCATGTAAAATGTTACACTGCCGCCTCAATGATAGCCTGTGGGACAGATAGCCTTTCAACAGTGAAAAACAAAATACACAGTATTTCACTATCAGGACATGTCACACACACCAGTACATGTCCTACCTATCACATGCACTGCACCCTGCCCATCGGGGTCCCTTGGGCCTACCTTAGGGGTGCCTTACATGTAAGGAAAGGGAAGGTTAGGACCTAGCAAGTGGGTGCACTTGCCAGGTCAACATGGCAGTTTACAACTGTGCGCACAGACACTAAAGTGGCAGGTCTGAGACACATTTACAGGGCTACTCATGTGGCTGGCACAACCAGTGCTGCAAGCTCACTAGTAGCATTTGATTTACAGGCCCTGGCACAAACTGTGCACTTTACTAGAAACTTACCAGTATAGAAAATATGCCAATAATGGATAACCATTCATATTCACAATTTATCCAGAGAGCATATGCAATTCAATTCAATTCAATATTTTATTAAAGATTTGGAACTCCTAAGAGGTCCACATAAAAGTACATGCATATTATTACAAGTAATAAAAACATAACAGAACTCAATCCACGGGCCATAATAAAATTATCAGAGACCTGCGTTAGCAAGGCTAAAATTCCTTTAAATAACATCAGTCAATATTGTCAGTTGTCTCAGTACGCAAAATACTTAAGAAGTTCAACAATAAAACCATTTAGCACACAACAGAAACAGAGTCTACTGTAGAACCGTATTGGTCAATAGCAGGTATATTTAAGTTAAAAAATAATATACAAAACCTCAGTGCTTGGAGAAGATTTTTCAATGATTTGGGCAGAAGCACAGAGCCATTTCAACAGAAAATAGCATTTAGAATTAACAGGATAAGGATTAAAGTAGCAGAGCATATCCTAGAATGTACAAAGTACGTTTAGTAGCTGCCAGTTCATATACAAAACAAAGTTCAAAATTCAGCTTCAGCTAAAAGATCAATTTAAAATTAGCAGCAAGAAAAAAGGAATAACAGAGCATATCCTAAAATGTGCAAAGGGCAGTAAGTAGCAGCCAGTTCATATACAAAAAGAAGGCCAGAGTTCAATTTCGGCTAAAAAGTTCAATTTGGAATTAGCAACATGAAAAAGGAATAACGAAACAAATCCTAACCTGTGCAAAAAAGCAATTTAGTAGCAGCCAGTTCATGTGCAAAATAGATCCAAAATCCCACTTCAATTAGGTTTTGTAGTTAACAACAAGTACATAGTGGGAAACGAGCGCAACATATCCCTATTGTGCAACATAGCAGTAAATAGCAGCCAATCAATGTGCAAAATACAATTTAACGAAATACTAATACTTCATAAGAAGATGACAAACAGGGGGGTTAACCATCCAATTAAAAGAATATGTAAAAGATTTAAAATATAAACATAAACTCCGTAAAATAATTAAAAAGTTTTACACACACTGCTTCATTTTTTGGACAAAAGAGATAATCTCGGGCTGATGCTAAATTTTTTACACAATTTTGTAAAAACATCGGTCGAAGCCAACGATGACGGCTCGAAGCCAGTGCTGGACGGACAAACAAGACTTGGTCCAAGGTCTGAATGCTCAGCTTACACAAATTACAAGTTTTTCCATTTTTCAAATTCTGGGACCAGTTTGCTGTTAAATCGTTTAGAGGTAAAAGATTCATACGACATAAAGTGAGCAAACGTCGAGTTCCGTGTTCCAAATTCCAAAATAAGTATTTTTGTGCAATTCTCGGTGAGTTTGTCTTGGCTATTAGTTTTAATCTCTCTTTAGAATTGCAAAATGTAGTATCTCTATCAAAGCTGATTTTGCCACTTAAGGTCTTTAAGAGAGATTTGAATCCTAATGGTGGAAGTGTGACCACTGATTCTTCATGTATGCCAAAGATTTTTAGTGCTAATGAGAAATCACGATAAAAAGAGTAATTACCTGCCTTAACATTGAAGATTTCATAACACGAGACCTCTTAATGAATCTGGCTCGCTATTTTTTTGTTGATATCCCCAGCGTAAAACCCTGGATAAACCTTGGATATAGGAGCTTATCAAGCCAAATTCCAGTCTAATTGCTGCCGTTGGAACTAACGTGTTAAAATTACATATTTTGCGTAGTATCTGACCTTCAATCCTATCTAAAAACTCCAATCCTTAACAGGGATTGATTCAATCGCATAGAGCAGGGTTGGAGGAATTTTTGCCTTAAAAACCATCAGTAGATGTAAAAAATGTCTTCTGCCCATAGCGCTGTAAAAATACGCAAACCATTGGCATGAGATATAGCTTTACAAATGCAATGTTCAATATGAGGTTTGTTCTTTGTACTACCTGTTAAAAGTTTCCATAAATAAAGGTATGAGTCTACCACCTCCAGCATTTCAGGACCAATTTGCCACTTAAAGTTACATGATTTTCTACTTTTGTTACTTTTCATAATTAAGATTTTACTTTTAGAGACATTTATTTTCAAAAAGTGGCCAACTGTATATTTTGTAGTGATATCAACTTTCTATTCAATCCAATAGGGGTTAAGTCCATTACTACTATATCATCTGCATACAAAAGACATGCAAAAGGCCGGCCACTTATCTTTGGGGCATCTCCATCAGCTTGAACAAAGCAATCGGGTAAATCTGCTATATATAAAGAAAATAGCAACGGTGCTAACAAGCAGCCTTGTTTCAAACCATTTTCTGTAGGGATTACATCTGACAAACCTTGATTTCCACCCATTAGTATCTGGCACCAAGTTTGCGAATGTAGTGCAATAATTAAGGATAGCAGGGGTGAGGGCAGTCCCATTTTTTGCAATTTTCTCCATAATAGGGGTCGATCTACCTTATCGAAGGCTGTTGAAAAGTCTATGAAAGCCATGTATACATTTGAGTTACGAAAGAGTGTGTATTTTTCCTCAATTAGTTTCAGCATAGAGATATTATCTAGAGTGGAATGATTTTTTCTAAAACCTGCTTGTTCTATGGGGAGGACTTTCTTCTCCGCCACCCATTCCGTAAGGTGATCGAGGATACTACGTGCAAATATTTTCCCCGTGGCGTCCAATAGGGCGATTTGCCGATAATTACCTGGGTGCGTTCTGGGGCCCTTTTTGTATAGAGGGATTAAAATGCTTCCAGACCAAGATGGTGATGTCTTCCCCTGGGAGTAGCAGAGATTAAACAATGGAGCTAGATGAGTAGCCCACAAAAGTGGCTCCTTTTTAATTACCGTCATGGGAATTTCATCAGGACCCATTGCTCCTGAGGATCTCATTTTCTTAATAGCTCCGGCCACTTCATTGATTGAATGTACATAATTGGATACTAAGGTTTTAGACTGATCGGGTGCCGCAGTGGTTAATCTAAAGGAATTAAGATTCGCAGAATACAGTTCTAGCAAGTGAAGTTTCCACTCCTCTTCTTTTATGGGTATAGGGAGAGATTTCACTCTAGTGCCACAGCAGTCGGCAATTATTTCCCAATACCTTTTGGAATCATTTTTTAAGGCTGCCTCTTTTAGCTGTATCCATGCTCCATCTTCCTTTATTTGTCTTAGGGAGCGTTTTTCCTCTGTCTTTTCCTCTTTAATAGGTTTATTAAAGAACTTCGCTTGCACGAAAAATTCAGGAACTGGGCCCTCACTAATTTATTTATTTCCCTATTTATAGTAAGCAATGGGTTAAAATGTGATCTCCGTTTAACAGGAGCTTGTGTTAATTTACAGGATTTAGCCAGGAGACCTATATTATGGGAAAAGGCTTCGAGTAAATCTGGTTGGGTAGAATCACACTCCGTTATAAAATGCTGCTGATCTCTTATTAGAGTCGATAAGTACGCTTTTAATTTAGCGGTCGCTTGAGTATTCCAATGAATTCCACCATTTGTTACATTGAACCCTACTGTGTCTCCTTTGAAGTTCCAGGGGCCTACCTTAGCGCAAGTAAAATCAAATTTAAAACAGATCAGCATATGGTCACTGAAAACATTTCCCAGGACTTCCATATTTGTAAGTTTACAGAAAAAATCTGCACAAACAATTAAATAATCTATAATAGATCTCCCAGTTGGCGCCTTATGAGTGTGATTTGCTGGAATATCTTTTCCTAGCCTCCCATTAGCAATTATGAGATCCAAACTTCTCAAACCTTCGAGTAATGAGACTCCTCTCTTGTCTGTCCTGAGAGCATATGCATTTTAGCACTGATCAGCAGTGGTAAAGTGCCCAGAGTCCTATAGCCAACAAAAACAGGGTCAGAAAAATAGGAGGCAAAAGACAAAGAGTTTGGGGATAAACCTGCAAAAAGGGCCAGGTCTAACAATAACCTTTTGCTATCTTGTACTCCCTCTGGGCTCCAAATTTCTACATAACTAATTTGCCGACTTCTGTGATCTTAGAGGCCTAGAAGTGAACACCACACAAACCAAGATCATGGTGTTCAATCCTCATAGATCAAGTAGAGGCAGGTTCTTATTGAATGAGTCGATCCTTCAAATAGTCGACAAATTTTATTATTTGGGATTTAGAGTCGATAAAACCTACAAATGGAACGCTCACATCCAAAAATGCAAACAGATTCTGTTCCGCAGCTCATCAGCAATGAATGAATGAATGAGGGGTTTCTAAAGCGCACAGCTACCTCGGTGGAGGTGTCCCGGCACTAGCGGTAAGCTCATGAGAAGGGGATTGGGAGGGGGGGGGGCAGTTACTGCCTGAAGAGCCAGGTCTTTAATGGTCTCCAGAATTCTGTTTCTGATTTCAACAGGTGCAGATGTAATGGGAGAGAATTCCAAAGATTGGAGGTCTGCACCACAAAGGATCTGCCACCCAGTCGTGCTTTCCGGTAACAAGGGACTTTCATGAGTCGCAAGATGTTGGATCTCAGGGATCGAGTTGGCTGGTATATCTGCAGCCTTTTTTTGAAGGTATCTAGGTCCCAAGCCTCTGGTGGCCTTAAATACAAGGGTCAAGGCTTTAAATTCAATTCTCCTGATTATAGGAAGCCAATGAAAATGCTTCAAGTGTGTAGAGATATGATGGTGCCTGGGTAGCCTCTTAATTAGTCTTGCTGCGGAATTGTGTATAACTTGGAGCCTGCGCAAAAGATATGCGGTAACCCCAGGTATAGGCTGTTTGCATAGTCCAGTTGAGACGTGACCAATCCATGGACTACAGTCTTCCGATGTTCCTCTGGCAGGAAGCAGAGGAATTTCCTAATAGCCAGCATCTTCCAGAAACAAATGGATGAGATGTGACATATCTGGACAGAGAAGGAGAGATCTTTGTCTAGCCTAATTCCCAGATTTCTGGCCGATTCTGAGGGGGTGGGGTGGATTCAGTTCTGACGGCCACCACAAACTGGGAGGAGGCGGAGATGCTTGGCTGAAAAAGCAGAACTTCCATTTTATCGACGATTAATTTCAGGCAGTTCTTATGCATCCAACCTGAAATGTCTTTTAGGCAGGGCATGAATTGTAGAACGCCTCCTCTGAGTGTTCTTTAAAAGAGAAAACCAATTGTGTGTCGTCTGTGCAAGACACCTCTCTCACACCCCAGGATTCAATCAGAGTTGCCAGTGGGGTGAGGTAGATGTTGAAGAGTAGCAGGCTGAGTGCTGAGCCCTGCGGTACACCACACCTCAGAGGTTTCTCTGATGAAAGAAATGGACGAAGGGACACCTGTTGAGAGCTTTTTTCCCAAAAAGAGCGAAGCCAGGATAATGCTGAGCCACACACACCAGCCTGAAGGAGTCTATTAAGCAAGATAGAATGTGAGACCAGCAATAACAAAGAGATATGAGACAACCACTCCTAAATCAGTCCTTCCAGCCATCAAAGTGTACAGGGCAAAGGCGCAGGCTGCAGCCTTGTATGGGGCGTAAATTTGGGGGGCTGATAATAATAGTGGCCTGACTACCGAAGAAAACAGTTTTATCAGATTCTTATTCAGTCTACCCCAGAGCACCCCCATGACACTGTTATTTTTTGATTCTGGGCTCAAAAGGGTTGGGAAGTAGCATCCCTGAAGCCCCTGATTTATTGGCTAGGCTGTGGTCTACACTTGAGCTACTGCAATATAGGCTTGCGGCAGAAGATCTCCTGAGCTCTGGTAAAGCACACCTTATTCCCTGGTTCTCTTATGTCAAATCTCTTTTTAATGAGCTAGATTTACATGTTTATTGGAGTAACCCCTCACCAATTAATAACAGCACTTAGGCTTCCGTAAAAGTTGCCCACTGGAACAGTAAAATTAATACTCATCACTGCAATGCCAAAATTGGGGGAGGGTGGGAGATTTTTTATCTATTAAACCTGTACCTACGTACTCTGTTTATTAAATTTAGGATTGGTAATTGGCACACTGTTGGTCAGCCGATTTACTTGCATTTGGAAATTCCCGGCACAAACTCTTCACAATGTGTATTATGTAATCATGTGGTTGAGGATGTTGAACACATAATATTTTTATTTCCCACATATGTTAGACCTAGGTGGACTTAGATTAAGTCACTCTGTATTTCCTTAAGCGTGAGGCACTACGAGTTGGCCTACAGAATATTACGATCTGATACCAGTCCCCTTATAGTCTTTGGTCTCAGTTGCTATTTATATGCAGTGTGATTGTTAAGGAAGAGGGTGGACCTTATATTGTGATTCCTGCACATTTTCCTAATTGAACTGTCACATCCTCTTTTAGCTGACTAATTTTTCCTATTTCACTATGTCCAAAATAGTAAAGCTTTTTGCTCCAAAATCATTCTACTATGCACTTTACCTTTCTATTTGCTTTTCCACAACTATTCTGGCTTATTTGTAACCTAGGCTGTGATTTTAGGATTTTTATATGTGTTCTATTTTAGTTGTTTTTAATGTAGTTTTTATTGATTTTTTTTAATGAATATTTAAATATAACAACTGTTTTGTGATGTTGGATACGTTTTATAGGCTAGTTCCCAAAATAAACTTTAATGATTGTTTGAACAAACAACATGTACAGCGTATTTCTAAAATAATGTCATGAAAATAAATGTGTTATGTGTGTCTGTGCAAAACAGAATCAGCTTAAAACATCTAATATGCAAAACTAAGGGAGAACTAAAGTGGGCCCAGAAGGGGAATCACTACACCCCCTCCTTGGTCGGGAAAGTAACTTAGCGACTAACATAATGATAAAAATCACAAGCCAATCAAATTCAGTGTGATGCTAATAGGCATAATATTCAAAGATATGAGTAATAAAAATGAAACATACATTTTTTGAAAAAGGGGCCAAATTAAGCGGAGTCAGGGGCACCCAAGATTTCTTCCTCAAGATCAATGTTTAGTGAATCCAGAATGGATTCAGTCTCCGCAGACGAAGATCCCTCAATAGCCACATTCAAATGCTTCAAAGAACAGACATGGTCCTCGTTATCAGCCGATTCTGAGGAAGTAGCCTGTTGTCCTGTATTCATTGTATTAGAGCCAAAATTCAGAAATATTGGTGCTGAGGCGTCCATCTCTTCAGCAGGGCATAGCATCTTGAAGGAGCTGCAAGTTTATGGGCCAACTATGAAAATGGGTTGCTATCGGACTCATCAATGGGTTCATGTCCATAGGAACAGGCAATTGCAGCGCAAGGCAAACATCAAGTGCACACTCATAGGGACACCATAGGCAATGAAACACAGGTAGTACGCAGGTAAAGCAGATGGGATGCAATGACAATGACCAGTCAATGTCCAGTACCTGGAACAGAGGGATTTCAAATAATTGTATCATTCTCTGATGGCACAGCTGGACCGGTGGTAGTTCCATTATCAGTGAGCTTTGAAACGGAAAATTCATTGTGGAGTAGAAAAATAGAACCAAAATGTTGTAAATGAGGAATAACACCAAGGGTAAGCCTCCAAAAACACTGGAAAATAGGGATTGTATAAAGGCCTGTATCACTCTGAAGATTTTCTGGAAGGTACTGACTAAGCCAGTCCTGATTGATTTAAAAAAGTGTGCTATTCCGGCGGTATTGGAAGCATTAAAGATGTGATGCACTAGCTTGCCGAAATGCAGTGGGATATTTGTGCATAAAAGTGACTGTATTTTGCTAGATGCAGTTCAAAGGTTTCTCGGGCAGATGTTAATGCCACGTCTTTTTGAAACAATGAGGCCTTGAGTCGACTTATCTTGTTAAAATCTGCCTTCAAAGTCGGAATGGAAGGCCATAACGAACTATCAGAAACCGCATGCATTGGAGGGAAAAGCACGTTATTGCAGCAGGGCACTATCTGTGAAACAGAGAGGACATATGAGATTCTAGCCTTCATTTCACAACAATATTGGTCGCTTAACATCAAATAACTTCCTTTGGAAAGGACAGTAATGAGGGGGAGAATTGAAGGGGCTGGTATTCCTTTTAGAAAACAGGCCAAATTTGCTACTGAAGTATTACATGCTCCATGAATGGTAACATGTTTACAAAAAAGTGAATGGCCAAGAGAGGAGTTGCATTCATTTCCAATAAGGAATACCTCTCTGTCTGCCCATTCCCATCGGTAATCAAAAAGGGAATAACCACAACTTGTGAATGAAGCTCCCACCCAGGGCTTCATATCTGCCTACCGGGAAATGTTTCATACAAGATGTGAACTGGATTGTTGAAATTTGCAAAGATATTACCACATGTATTCACCACACTGTGGAGGGTGTCTCAGCTATTGTGGTGGGCAGTTGTTCTAACTTCTCGATGTGTAACATTGTGTATGTGGCATCTTTTTTGGCCAAGAGTTGCTGTTTACATGTCAGGTTGAAAGGCAAGAATATTTGCGTAGAATTTAAATACTGCCATAGCATGTGTCCTTTTTTTCGGACCTGAAAGTTCTAACGAAACTGCATAATAGATCTAAGCTGACTTTGCCCATGGCATAATAAAGACAAGTCATTTTGCATAATATCAATACAGACGGCACAATGTTATTCAAACTGTAAATGTGAGAAGATGTAATGCCATTATCAACAAGCAAGTACTTTATCCAAATTGTCTTGATCAATTTGCTTTAAACATGCAGCTGCTTCCATTTGTGACACTTTCCAAATTTCATTGTATGTTACATTAATCAATATTTTAGAACACGGAACTTAGGACCCAACAAGAAATCAAATAGGTCCTGGTCTTCTGACAGGAGGGAGAGATGTTGTTTTACTGCAGACAGTGTAGAATGTTCCAACCTTTGTTGGCACAATTTCCTTACCAAATAGGTGGTGACTATACCTGAGTGTTGAGACTGGGAATAACGAGGGTTGGGTCTACTTGCCTTTAACCCCGGTATGGAATTAAACGAATGAGTGTGACAAACATTTGTGTCCACTGGCCACACTAACCACCCATTTGAACCTGAAAGTGTAGAATTAAATGTACCATTCTGCACCATACAATAGCTAATGTTTGGTACCCCAAATTGATTTCATTTTAATGGTATCCTTCCAATATTGATAGCCTTTCAAGGCCAATTGTTTGACAAACAAATCTGTATACATTAGCTTGGTTTGTATCAGCATATATTTCTTTGCTGGCATGGGGACAAGTTTAAAATGAAAAGATTTCGGGTCTAACAAATCATGGCCAGAAACATTTGTGAATTTGTCCCTATATATTTTTGAGCTCCCTTGTGGGGGAGTCGCACAATGTTCCCATTGTGTGTAATTAAAAAGTGTGCATTGAACACTAGCTCGATGTAAATAATGATGTCCATAATGATGATAACAGAACATTTTACCATAATTAACAGAATTTAGATACAGGTCTTCACTTTCAAAAACAGTCTAATATTCCAGCTCTGAGAGCATGGAGTTTACAGTGTCAACATCCCAATCATCAGGATGCAACCAAGGCACAATAACATCACCCATATGCACCTTGAAGACATATGGAATCTGCAGTATTTCTGTAGGGCTGAGAATATCATAGGGGACCTTATCCTAAACAATTCCATCAGTTGCTGGGACAGCTGAAATGTTCACAGGGGACAGGTCTCTTTTCAGTTTATGTAAAGATGAGTGAGGTGTTAATACTATGGCAAAGCGTTCTGGCAGATAACGGCCATTTATTAGCAAGAGGAAAACCGTCACAAATCCAATCCAAAGAAATAGAAAAAACAAGGAAAATGTTATTCAAACAAATATCCATGGAGGGACCAGAGGCTGTAGATGCATAGTGTCTAGAACTTTGGAACTGTCAAAAGAGTCAGATGAAAAATCATTTGTTCCCTCATAATAACTAGATGCAGTTTGTTGAAAACAGGAGCCACAGGGAGTAAGAGAACGGGTAGATTCCATGAGGGGTGGATCTGTATAAGTGACATTCTCTGCAGGAGATGCAGTAGTAAATACAGTGCTCACTTCCGCCGTATGGCTGGTATTTGTAGCGGCATTAGGATTTAACTGAACAGCTTCAATGTTGCTCACAAGCTGTAGAGGAGAAATTTCCTGTATGGTAGTGAGAGGAGTTAGGGAGCTACCAAGGGCTCCTCATGGCCTACTGTTTTGAATCGGCCACATGATGTAACTGGATATGATCAATACAGATAAAATGATTGTCTTTAGATCCAGCAAGCGGTGACAGTACTACAGTTCAAGTACTTTGAATGCCAAGGACTGGCACCGGTGCACAGTATGATGGTCCAATTTCCTTTTTCACCAAAGCATTTTCTCAAACGAGATCCCCAATTTGTGGAATCCTGCCGGAAGGCACTGGCTGTTCCTTGATTCTGGTAGAGGCAGGCATCTTCAACTGGTCATCAGATTGGCCGTCACGGAAGGGTTGCAAATTCTGTAAGACAGCAGAACGATCATTCGTGTCAAAGGGCGCGGCTGCTGCCACGATGTTTGGACCATCAAGGTCTGCAACATACATTTTGATGGAAAGAAGGACCTCATATGGGGTCCGGACACCCAGAGATCGTTTAGGGATATTATTAAGTGCTCTTTGTACCCAATATAGGTGATGGATCCAGCAATGCCTTGTACCTAATATTCTAGCTGTTGAGGATTGCATTAAGTCATGGTTCATCCTCTCTACTACCAAATTTCCCTCTGGACGGTTGGGGGAAGAGTAATGCACCTCTACACCCAGTAATGCCATAATATCCCTGTAAGCCTTAGAGGCGCAAGCAGGGCCTTGGTCCGAGTGGAATGTAGTGCATGCATGTGTTCCGAGAAAGACTTGCAAATCTTTAATAAAAGTGCGACAATCAGCCAAACGTTGTGCTCACACTCAGAGGAACCTTGAGAAAGAATCAACTGCAAGTAGGATACATTTGAACACACCATCTAAACTAAGCAGACCACAGTGGCCCAAATAAAAGGACATATTTCTTGGCCTGTTTATATAAGCCATGCCACCAATGATGTTGCTGTAGTAACGAAATTGTTGCTGCCACACCTGCATGTGAAGAAACAACATCTTCATGTGCAGCTATCACTAAGGCCAGCTTGCGATCTTGGTTGGGAATCAAACGATCACCAACTCCTTGAATCATAACAAGGGGAACATTTTGTTCGCTTAAATGGTATGTATACTTAGCTTTAAAGCCCCTAGGGAAAGGAGTGCCGTCGTGTGTAGCATTAACGGCAGCCAGTATATCGTCATCTACTCTCGTATGAGAACGAGTAATCACAGCAACTGTGGCAGTTGAAACTTCATAGTTGGCCACTTCATCGGCCGAGGAATTACTTACAGTGTATGTTCCAACATGCTGATGACTTAATATATGAATGGCATGAGTCCATGGAAACCTATCTTTTAGGTCCGCCACCTTCACCCAAAGGGATTTATGCTTTATAGTATTGCCTTTAGAATCTTTGAATCCTTTTTGGAGCCAGTAATGCCAATTGTCATTAAAAGACTGGACAAAATATTACGAATAGATTCTTTTTACTAGTTTTCTGGTTATGAGATTAACTGGTCGAAATGTGAGGCCCTGCCCTTATCAGCCATTACCACAAGCGCCTCTCTAGGTAACATGCCATTTAAATGGCTTCAGTCTCATTTGAAATGCCTTTGGGTGTCTATTGATTGCGGCCTAGAAGACATGGCTCAAAACAATGTGCAACCCATTGTGGATCACATGGTATGTGATTTTAAAAGGTGGTCTGGCCTGAACCGGACCCTATGGGGTAAGATCCAACTAGTTAAAATGAAAGTCTTCCCCCAATGTAATTACATTTTTGGAATGTTACCGCTGGTTATGTCAGTCTCTTACCTGTGGAGCATCCAGCGCTCCATTTCCTGATCCATTTGGGGCTCGGAAAGACTGAGATTAAAGGGTGCTAAGCTTTACTCTACATCAGAAAAGGGTGGCTCCTCATTTTGAGGGTTATTGGATGGCACAGCATTTAGTCCACTCTGTTTATTGGCTTACTACTTCCAGGGTCACACCATTATGGGTGAAGCTAGAGCGCCATATATTGCAATCTTCCAGAGACCTGGCTGTTTATTACACTTCGAGACCTCCAGTACTCCCTTCATGAATCCGATCATACACACTTCCCAATAGGCATGGCATCGGGATCATAGGCTGGTGCAAGTCCCGAGCCGCATTCACGCTAAAGCCCCATTGTGGCACAATGCGGCTATAACTGTTGGTGGGGAGGAGATTCACTGGTCCATCTGGATTAATCATGGAATTTGCCACATTGAGGACCTTGTCTATGATGGCTTTATTAAATAATTCCCTAATTTAAGGCAGGAATTTGTGATCCCACCCTCACAATAATGGAGATACAATCAATTGTGCCATGCACTATCACATGTCCTGGTGAACACGCATCCTAACCTCCCCAGATCACCCACTACTCAATATATTAACACCTGGAAACATTTTAGGGGCACTATCTCAGGTCTGTATGCCACATTGTCAGACCGCTGCTTTTCTGCTCCCACATCTGCAGCACTACGAGCCTTGTGGGAATCTCGTCTTAACACCCAATTGGCACATTATAATAAAGGATTACTGGAAGCACATCTTAAGTATCGATTTTTTAAGATCCTCCGACACTGGCACTGGTCCCCTGCCAGGTTAGACAAACTCTGTGTTAGTGTGGACTCACGTTGTTGGAGATGTTGCTTACCGGATTGCAATATAGTCCATATTGTATGGGAATGTGATTGACTGAAGGCCTCCTGGTTGCAGGGTTGGGACCATATGAGAAAAGGCCTCAGGGTAGAGAGACCTTTGACTGCCCGGCTAGTGCTTCTGCATGATACTTCTTACCTCCCTTCAGTGACCCAACATATTAATAGATGGCTTTCCACTGCCCTAGGGGTGGCTAAATTAGTGATTCTGCATCTTCGGAAATCCACTGTAATACCTACTTTTCAGACCTGGTTGGATAACATGTACGATATGGCATGTTTTGAACGCCTGATTTATAAGCTTACTGATAAATTGCAGATATTTCATGAGGTTTGGGGCTCTTTTCTGAAAGATTGTTGTGCCAAGCTCACCCATACATCCCTGGTGCCTACAATGAATCACATCCTACTTCATGTTCCATGTTGATTCCTATGTTGCTTTCCCAGCCTCCTTCCTCTTGTGATTCCCCAGTCTTTGACCCCTATAAAATTATTATTATTATTATTTTTTTACCCTTGTTATACAGAAGGGGGGGGTCTTCATGTTTCATTTTTTTCTGTTTGGATGTTTTATCCTCCCAGTCTCCCTCTGCATTGCGGGTGCCTCCTTCCTTGTTTCCTTCTCCCTTTCCTCCCTTGATGGTTTTTTTGTGTTCTTCTTTTCCCCTTGTTTGTATTATTACTCATTACCTGTTTTTATGGGGAACTGGTGTGCAGTTGGATTGTGGGATTGTTTTTTTAAATTTTACTTTGTTGACATTTCCACCCTGCATGACGATTGGTTTGTGTATCTTTATCGTGCCACTCTTGTTACTGTAATGAGAAAAACTCAATAAAGAATTGAAACCTCAATACGAATCACACACTATAAGTGTGGGGAATTAAGGATCTGTATTGCAGTCCCCTAAGGATTTCGTGTGAGTTTTGTGCGATTGGAATTTACCGTTCAACATCACATCTATAACGGCGGCACATGCGCCAAATATTGGTGCTTGGTCCCTATAGCAGGTTGGGCTGAACCATCAGTATGAATAATTTAGTTATACTGCTCAAGAGGTAAAGCATTGCTGGGCATGGGATAAATATCCTCATATTTAAGAAACTCTTGTGTCGGTAAAGACGGGTGAAAGACAAAGTCTACATCCGTAGCTGTTAAGGATGTTGCCCTATGTATCCATCTGCGATGGAGGGCTTTAGCATTCGGAATGGTTGCTTTTGTGACAGCCTCTAAGGCTGGAATGGGAGTGACGACAATAATGTGTTTCTTTTGTGCAAGTGGCCATTCCTTAAGTATAGCTATCTGCACTGCAGTTAGAATTTTTTCAGAGGATGCCAAACGCATTGGAATATAAATACGATTTATATGCAGTCTGCACTGTTTCACCTTCATTTATTTATTTATTTTAAGCAATATTGTATTGTTTTCAAATAAAAAAAAACAAAGGATATTAGCCTCCAGGACTTAGAACTTCAGAAACAGACAATGATCTATGCACTGTGGTAGTACGTAGCAACAAACGTCCAGGACATAGCACATCAGAAACAGACAATGATCTATGCAAAGTAGTACTGAGTAAAACAAGTTAAAGATGTGCACATCTTTCAAACTCGTACAGCTCTAGTGCATAACATATTAAAGCATGCCATTTCACCTCTGCAGCTAGCAACTAACACCCCCACCTTTAGTTATCCCTTACCAAGCTGTCATATATGTAGTTACCCCTTGCCAAGCTGACATATATAGAGTTTTCTAATCCCCTGGCAACTGTGCTCCCCACTGTAGTACCAAATCCCACCCAAAGCTGTTCGACTAAAATCAATTACTTCCACCTTCTGAATCCTCCAGCAAAAGCTGGGAGCTGTCAGATGTATCTGAGCCCACGTCTGGAACCCATAGGTTATCTACTAAATGTTCCCATGCTCTAGCCCTATCAATTTTTCCCTGCCCTCTCTTCAATTCATGAATACAGCACTCTCAAGTCCTGCCCATTTAACCAGCTCATCTTGCCATTTAAGCAGTTGTGGTCCCCCAGTAGTTTGTTTTGCTTTTTAGGGCATGGATAACCCCAAGGAGACAGGCCAGGGGTGTACAAGGGAATTTCTGTTGTGTCATATCATTAACACAGTCCACTTCCACCTCTCAGTACCCCTCTAAGGAAGGGTAGGATCATACCATACAGAACATTTCTGCCCCAAACTCCACTTATCTTGGACATTCTGCAGCAGCAGCCGCATACAACCTATTGATCCTAGCAGGTGTAAGGTAAGCTCTACGCAGAAAATAAAAATTAATTAATTTGAATCTGTGTGCTAGGAACTTTTCCCAATCTATATCAGTAATCTGTAGCTCTAAATCCGTCTCCCATTTAACTTTCAAATCTGTGAGGGTAGCTGGAATGTTTGGACGTATGGCTTGACGTAGTGACGTGACTGCTGTTGCACAACCTCTCATTGTACAGAACAGTTGACAGACTTTGTGTGTTACAGCCAAGTCTCCATTTCCCCAATGATTCCTAATTGTGACTGCCATTGCCCGGTGCAACAAGAATTGGCTGCCAGGATATCAAAATCCTCCACCAAGTCTTCAAATAAGTGCTATTCTCCATTCTGATACAGATCTCCAATACGATTTATCCCATAGGCAGTCCACCCCGCAATCCCCCCCAAAGCCCACTCACAAGCCATCATCTTCAATCACATTAGTGGCAGATCTAGCGAGTCGGGCTCAGGAACACTAGTGCGCTGCACGCAACGTCACCAGCACTGCTGTATCACCAGGAGCTCCTGAGAGGCAACATTTAGTTGCCCCTGGGGAACCAAGAGGACATGCAATAAGTCCCTCAAGTCAGGAGGCGCACCGATAACACCCTCTTCAGGAGGCAACCTACAACAAATCCGCTGGTTGAACCATTGCAGCTGTGCTGCCAAGTAATATGAGTAAATGTCTGGAGCAGCCAACCCACCTTCCACTGTAGGATGCTGCAACTTAGCTAGCGACACCCTACGTCTACCAGTCCCCCAGATCAGTTCCAATAGCAGTGATTCCAGCTCTCGGATTAGCCTTCGAGGCACCAATAATGGTACAGTAGAAAAAAAATAAACCAATCTTGGAAGCACACCATCTTAGCCACCGCTATTCTACCAGCCACAGATAATGGCAACATTATCCAAAAGTTTATACTACTTCAAAGCGTTCCAACTGCTGCCCCAACATTACCATCCAATAAATCTTTTGCCATTTTGCAATACTCTAATGAGGCCCATTAGTCCATGAAAGCCTCCGATCCGGTGGCAGGTGCATTGGGCAACAGTACCAACCAGCCGGATCCAGGCATCAACTTCCTGTCACTTCCGCCGCTAATACCAAGTCTTTAATTCACAGTAGGCACGCTCACCTGATTAGTTGAACTAGCAGTTAAGGCAGACCACCATTTTGAGAGAGGGCCCAGGAGTCAATATAAAGTCATCAAAGTAACGGGCATGAAGGGAGATATTTCTGCTAGTTCTGCAAGTCCCCAGCTGTGCAGGGACTGATAATCTATGTTTTGAAGGGCCAAATAAGGTGAATGAAGGCCAGAATGTAACCAGGTAGTGGCGTGAAGGCGGGAGCACCTCAATCTCTGGCTTCCTCCACAGGTTCCAAGCTACTCTCCCCACCATTTCATCTTCTTCATCAGATCGTTTCACCTTCATTTAAGGTGATATATGTAAAGCCAATGGGACCTGCGACTACACGGATGACCAGGTTTATAGTATTTACATGTGTATGTAAGTGTTATGGAACAAGCAAGTCAGATTGTAGTGAATTCATTCATATAATGACTTAAAGTGCTGTGCATAATCAGGAATGTAGTTCTGCCAAAATTAGGGAATCCTAATAAGGATTGTAGTTTCCTAAGAGTGTTTGGGGATTGTAACAGAGCACACTTCTCCAGGAAGTGTGGTGCAAGGCTTTTTTCCTCATGGGTTAGATCGTTTCCCAGAAATAGGACAATGAGAAATGCTATATTAGATTTCTTAAAGTTAAACTTGTAGCCAGATTCAGTAAATCCCAATATTATGTGATCCACTCTGGCCAAATGTGTGATTAACTCATCATTCGTCAGGTATCATCTACATAGGACAATGCGTCTGGGCCAACATCATATAGAAGTGACACAATGCGGGAAGCAAACAGTCCTAGACTTTCTTATACCCCATAGGGAGTCAAGCAAAGTGACATTGAAAGCCTAGCGCCGAGATGGCAGTCCAATTTCTGCTTTCAGGTGCTATATTTTGACAGAAAAAAACATTGGAAATATTTAAAGTTGTTTTTATTTTTTTATGGACTATATTATCTATAAGTGCCGTACTGTATGTATTTTGTATGGCAAATGTGCGTGTATGACTATTTAAGTGTCTATAGTCTAAGACTATACGATATGAATGATCCGGTTTCAAGACAGGAAAAAGGGGATTATTCATTTGGGAGACACAGGGTTCAATTACTCCCTGGTACTCTAATTGTGAGAGTATTTCTCTAACAGCTGCTTTAGCATCCCGTTTTATTGGGTATTGTGGCTGCACTTGTGGGATGGACCGTATGGGTATTATGTGATAAGGAGAGCACTTATCCCAGCCAACATGATTATGATGTAAAGCTGGGGCTAGTGCAAAAGCCCATTCTGCTGCATAGGCATGTTTGACTTGAACAGGAACAAGTGCAGAAAATTATGGTAGTATTACATGTTCACTTTGTGGGGGAGTTCGTACAAACTCTGGGGGCCAATCGACCTCCACTAAGAAAGTCTCAAATGATAATGGTAATTTTTCCCAGAATATTATCCAAATGTTGTGCTGTCTGTCACCCTCAATATGTATATATCTAAATTATATATTCTATCTGGAGGGACTATGCGCCTGTCTGCAGTTTCAACTGTAACATATTGATCAGTTGCCAGAAACTCCTTGAGATTCTGGTGCACTATAGTGACTTTCACTGTGCTGTCGAGGCGAGTCATTGCCCACCTCCTGTCCAGGAGGAGAGTTCTCATTGTTTGTGGCATATTTTGCGGTAATAGCCGGAACTTTCTTTTTCTGAAATTGGGGCTTATATTGCAGAGGTGTCTCCTCCTTCTTTATCTCAACATCAGATGAGAATTGTGAGTCCTTTTTCGGTTTCACATACTCTTCCTGTGCGCGCTCAGAATGCCTTCCTCTCGCGTATTGTTTATCTGGTGAGTCCTGAAAGGAATGAGAAGGATAAGTATCAGAATGCTGATACCTATCAGGTGCTTTCAACTGTGTGCAATCACGCAAATTATAGCATCTGTCAGAGGGCTCCGAAGATGGAGAACCTCCTCGAGACCTAGCTTTTTCTTTAGGTTTGGGTTTGTCCCATCACTTGTTAGCAAACTTCGGGTTCCGCTTGGAAGTGTCCTTTACGGAATCAGGCTTGCCTAGTTGTGGTTTATTGGGTCAGGTTCCCAAATTATTGCGACCTATAGAAGTATATACTTCAGCGATAATTATAGGTAGCTCATGTTCCTGGTTGATTGGTGCAACCTGCGTGAGCCGCTGGCATATAGCCAAAGATGCTGCTCTACCTTTAGTGTTTGACAGAATCATTGAGGAGACCACAGGATAGTTTCCCATTAATTTCATCCTCAAATCCAGGGCAGCAGCTGCCCCATGTTCGTTCTTTATTTGTTTTAACACCTCCGGCAAGATTGACATAGACGGAGTACCATGTGTGGTGGTAAAGATTACAGTAAAGACTGTGCCCCAAGTGTTATAGTCACCCATTTGGGGAACCATCCCATGGGGTAAGCCCATAGTTAATATTCTCTCCTTGTCTTGTGGTCCCGTAAGGAGAAACACAGCTTCAATTTGATCAATTTTTTTGGGCTATTCCTCACTGTTTGTGGGAATTTTACCCATAACTGAATGAATACTGTTCATGAATACTTACTGTTGGCACCGTAGGCAATGGCGGTTGCCCTGCCAGTGCTGCCCTTGCTTGGACAGCCATCAAGGTGCATGAAACATACTGAGTTAAGAGTCTATATAGTCTAACTAGACCATTGTATTATTGAACTAGCTCATCAGCATTGAGATTTTGTAAATTAGGGAATGGTGTGTAACCAGATAACGCTGGACGGGATGGCCCTTCATTACTAAGGAGGCCTGTGCGTACATTAGCAAGAACATGTATTAGGGTGCCTTGGAACCAATTGTGATGTTCCTAATGAGAAAGTGGAATTTCAAAGAGCTGATGTGCTCTATATTGTTGTGGTGGTGCAATGTTTGTGTATTCATGAAATGTCCCTGTTTCAGCTTCCACAGCGGGAAAGTTGATCCAAGAATAAAAAACTTCCAAACGATAGGCATTGTGGGCTTCAACCACGAAGATTATGTCACCACCTGCATTTCCAAGGCCATGTCAATTTAAATGTGCATGGACTGCAGGTCTGCAGTTGTCAGCTATAGGTATAGGCTGTGGCACCACCATTAATAAAACAGTAATGGAAACAAAATGCAAACACTAATATGGGTAATCCTTTACCAGGTCAAGATTGAACAACCAACAGAAAAAATTAGGTGCTTCCTAAAATACTGTGGAGGATTAATTTGTAACATCACAGACTTCTCCAGAGAAAGTGTAAGTGTACTATGGGCACGCAAAAGTACTACTCAGGAGAGCTGTTAAATAAGTACCTGACCAATGTTAGTAGTGCCATGTCACAGGGATTCTGCTGGAGAAGCAGAACTGTGCCTTGGGATGACAGGACGTCAGAATGTAGGGACTGTCTCTCTCTATCACATCAGTACCTGTCGGCCCAAATCCTGGCGACCTCACAGTGCCTCACCTGAACTCCTAACCTTCCCAGAGTAGCAAGTGATTTTGGCAACCTAGAACATGACTCTCTAATTCCCAAAAGAACCGTGGAAACACAACATCACCTTTTGTCTTTCACTCATGCTTGCCCTTAGTAAAAAGAAGAAAGACACAAAGAAAGTTTACAATACATTTATTGAAACTATCGTAGTCTATTACGAAGCAAATGTGCTGCGATTATTAGGCAAATACAACTAAACAGCACAATTAGCATTACTATCAACCTGTATTAAATAAATATCTCAACCATGGAAAATTATCTGTCCATGCCTATCCTTACTGTGTGAGCACAGGTATATATAAATGATCTCTGGGATTGGCAATAGACCCCATACCTGGTGTACATAGTTAGATGGTCCACATCATGGATCTAAACTTAGTTTACTCAAGGCTGCATGTCAGGCTCTGCGGGCATTCATTCCAGGACAGCTCTGCCAGAATCCTACTCTCTGCCCCCAAGGGGACAAGACACAGTTTATATGATTAGAACTACAGTGTTGGAAAGCTGCAGCTGTGCTACCATGTTGTGTCTAAAATGTTAGGAGTTGTTTCTGACTGAGAAGAGAAAAACAGTACACCATGTTGTTATGTATTCTAGGCAACCTTGGATAAAATGTGCAGACTGAATCCCAAGGAGAATCACTGAATAACAAACAACAAGTACAGTGTATTCCTAAAATAATGTCATGAAAATAGATGTATGTGTGTCTGTGCAAAGCAGAGGCAGCCTACAACATCTAATATGCAAAACTTAGGGATAACCAAAGTGGGCCCAGAAGGGGAATCACCACACTCCTAGTCCCTTCCCTTCTTTCCATGTCACCCCTTGCCAAGATATCTAATTTATGTGAAGTTTGCACCCCAAATAAAGTGTTAGACATTCCTTGATCAGTGATGTTAGTTACATTTGCTTCAGCTGATGTTTTTTTGCTGACTGTAAAGGTGATATATTCACTAACTGTACTTGTTCAGGGGACTGCACAGAGGGTTTCTCCTGGACCATAATAGGCTGTATGCCTTGAGCTAAATTCGAAGTAGATGTATTTTTTTGAGACATAACCCTAAAAAGGAAATTCACTGAAGGGGAATTGTCTAATTTCCAGATTGATTTAGTTTCCCCACCATTTACCCCCTTTACTAATCTGGGCTGAAGAGGCTGGTGTCTTAGCCGTATAATGTGGGTTGGGGTGCCCTTTAATACATGGATTAAGTTTTGCACTGCCTACATGAGGTGATAAGATTACCCTAGAATACATGGGGGCCTCCCCCTGCTTAGCCCTTACAGGTTGTTCTATTCTGCCCCAAACCTGCAGTGAATATGTCTTCTGCTGCCACACTTTATCTACACCAAACGGAAAGGTAGAGGGTCTACCTCCTTTTTCCATACAAGCTTCTACAGTTTTAACAGGGTAGTAAACAAGCCCCAGATTAATCAGTCTACTTTCACCTCATCTGCCTGGTGCTGAAGGCAGGGGGGGACCCGAACCTTATCCAGAGATAAACCCATGTGTGCTGGAGAGACTGCGACTGCTGTACCATCAGCAGCCTCCAAACGACTTGTTCTGCCCCTGCCCCTGCCCCTGTCCAGCACAACCCCCGGCACGAGGCAAACACGAGAACCTCTACACTGAAATACAGCCTCCACTGCACGACTTCAACGCGACTGCAATCCAGCCCTGCTTCTCGATCTAACATCAGCTGCTCTCCACGTGCTGCACCCGCATCCCCGGTAGCCAGGAGACTATAGCATCACCGCACGCAGCCTTGTAGGGCCAGGTAATAGCGGGTGTACTCACAAGCGCTACATCATATATCTCCAACCACTGCAATGATCTGCGACTGAGTGCTCTGCCAGCTGCCATATTTCTCCCTCTCTCTCCCGCAACTGGCGAGACTATTGTTCTGGCACAATTTTTTTGTCACAATATTTTTGTCATTCCTATTACATGTATAGGAAGACAATATTAATGTAAATTATAGTTTTAAAATGATATTTATGTGCCTCAATATTTTTTAAACATTGTATTTGAGCATGTAGCCATGTTTTCATGTCAACCTATGTCTGGTTTACCATGTATCATATGCAATCTTCTACAAAACTGTGTTTGTTCCTGGGAAGAGTGGACCGGTGCATGATATGTATTTGAATATATTTGTTTGGCAGGTCTGGGTTTTTACAGTAAAGTCAATGGACAGAAAGATAAAGTGTGTGCTTTGGGTAATACACTGGAGCACTTTGGTGCTTCTTTTTCAAATGTGGAAAATAATATCCATGAATAATAAATAAGTCTATCAGTGCATGAGATATCGTGCACCATGGGCCACCATAACATTCAGATTTTAGCTGTTGAAAGGAAGAAGCTACTTCTATGATGTGCCATTTTCCAGACACACACTTGTGAAGGGTAAAGCAGAGATTGGAAGTTAAACTCTGCTTAGAATTACAGGAGAGACAAGGTTTGATTGTGATAACGTGTGTTTTGTGAACTGCTTTTCATGTTCCTCACCTGATCTTACTTTGGGTTTTAATTTTGTTCTGGTGTATGTGAGCTTTTTTAGAGGTATTTCATTACTTGATAGAGTTGGTTGGTGTGAGCAGGGCTGTATTTTAGTTTTGGGTGTATAACATAAAGGGAGGCATTAACATTTTAAGGTGATACCTAGGGTACCAAAGGGGAATAGAAGATAATGTTGACCCATATAAAAATTATAGACAACCGATATCAGAAGTGGAAATATTATTTAGTGTCAGAGATTGTACATCAACACAGAGCTCAAAAGTTTTTTCTTTCTGAGTCCGAGCAGTTGGCAAGAGTCTTATTTTATCACTGGACATTGACATGGTCTAATCAGCAGTGCACACAACTCAACTCATCATTCTCAAAGGCTTTAATCAGAACCCCCATCATCAACTTTGAGCAACTCTGTTCTTGAAGTTCGTCTTGTTTCATTCACTACTCAACAAATATACACACACGTGGAACTAGGGTAAGTCAGTAGACCGTATACTGATTTCAGATATTTTGTCAGACCTCTTACTTACAATTGTCCCTTGTCCCTATGTAGAGAGCATCACACAATTGTTGATCACAGCTGGCATCCAGTCCATTGCTACTGCCAACTTATCCGAAAGCAAACACTCTCCTGACACCTTTCCAGTATTCTTAGACTACATCCAAAATGACTTCACACTTTTACAACATACTACATCATTTGAACAATTTAACAATGCATTGAAACACACTTTTAACACTCAAAATCCTCTGTGCACTTTCTCTCTAACAACCCCAGACCTGCAACCCTCTATCACGCCTGACACATATGCCTTGAAAACTATGATGCACACATTCCATCTTGAATGGCACAAAAACAAGACTATGGCAAATCTGCAAGCACACAAACAAGCATTAGATGCACTTTCAGAAGACTTAGGCAAGGCCAAACCAATCTACTTTTTAAACCTCCTCACCTCATCCTAGTCCATCCATAATGACTGACAAAAAACTTTCAAAATATTCTTTCCCTCAGTGACAGATATTTTACCCTATTCTCATCTAATATCACCACCATGAAATAAACCCTCACTACACTCCTTTCTGCTCCATCCCCACACTTCTATATTCACATATCCTCCAAGTTCACTTTGCTAACACTAACTTGACACACTGAGCTTGCCCAATTTTCAAACCTGTCAACACCTCATGTGCACCATCCGACACTTTCAGACCTCAAACTATCAATCAGGGAGAGGATGTAGCCTACGGCTAGAGTGGTCGACCTCGGAGCTGGGGAACCGGGTTCGAGTCTCGGCAACAACGCTCAACATCCTGTGATTCTGGGCAAATCACTTAATCTCCCTGTGCCTAACAAAAAAATGAATGTGTCCATCTGTAACGAAACTGGTGCTCATGTAAAGCGCTCTGATACCCGATGTCTCGGGTCTAGTTCGCGCTATATAAAACTCTGGGAAAAAAGAAAAAAATATCATCTTACTCTCACCTTTAAGGAATTAATCAAACTTACCCCCTTCAATCACTCACTTAAATCATATACCTATCCTTCATGTGTACAATGTTCTCTGGTTCTACCACTCCTAAAGAAACCCACAGCAAAACCTACTTCTCCTTCTAACTACTACCCAGTGTTTCAACTACAATTCTTCTAAAATATTGGAACTCTATGTGTTCAGCCTTCTTACACTATTAGTTAGCTCTAAAAATTTGCTTAACCTTGTCTAGTATGGCTTTCTGGCACTTCTCTCCACAGAAACAGCCTCTCACACATTACTAAATATATCATCTTTATTCACCTCATTCCACAATCTTGATCAGCCTGCTCTGCTTTCTTCCCTAAAGACCTGTGGCATCACTGGCTCAGGCTTCAAATGAATGTTCTTTCTTTGGCTGACAGAACCATCTCTGTTGCCTGGCCATCCAAACACTCTACCTCTGTTGCCGATTGGATCCTCAAAGATTCGTCCTCCAACCTCTTCTCTGCACCATACGTTACCATGCATGGTGACATCATTTTCATTTTTGCTTTATCCTGTGACCTATATGCAGATTACACCCAACTGTTCTTCACATTCCCAACGTTCTAGATGTCAAGTTTTTTTAATCTCTTTTCCAGACATATCTGACTGCCTCACACTTATTCGGCACAGGATGGCCCTAGGATCCTTCACGTTCAATTAATCTGTCTGCAGTCCTATAATTTCCTTTGTGGTCTGCATTCACATCTTCTAGGTCAATGTATTCCCTTGATTATACGCTGACTTTAACCCTTCAGCAAGAAACCTTAGTGCTCTTTAATTTCCAATTATGCGGATGGAAACTTTCAATACCACTATTGCCACCACAGCAAGGTATGAGGCCCTAAACATGCACAGCCCAGACACTCAACAAATCACTAGTAGCCAGCATATTGTAATATTGTACCAGCCTACTAGTCGGGCCTTCAACATGATTTGTTTGTTCCTCTAAACAAAGACTAGAACGTCACCAAGCTGACTTGGCCTCAGCCAAGACTTCTTACACACTTCTAAATCTTGCCTTTAAAGCCACCTATGGGATATCACCATACCACCTCTATAATATGCTACCCTATTCTCTATGTTATTCTAAGCTATTTCTCCACTTGTTATTTAATACCTGCTTATCAGTTCTTCCTTTATCTCACCCAAACTCTGCTGCTCCGCTTTCATATGTTGAGCCTTTCCCTCCTAGGACTCCTCCTCTGGAACTCACATCCGCTGCCAATTAGGGCTAATCCTTCACTAGAACATTTAAACACAGCCCTAAAAATTCAACTTCTGTTACTAGAAGGCAATGAACAAGAAATATTGGTCATGGCAACCAACTAATCAGTATACAGTGTAACTATGTTAATATGTAAATAAGCAAAATGTAGAAAAGAAAACTGCATCCCATCATTTCACATGCGTGTTGCATGTTTTAGTTAGGCTACATTTAGAGTTTTGATTGTGTTGGGTGATCTCTTTCATATAACGACTTTCTTAGCTCACATAACATTCGACAACGCTGGTATATGTAAATCATTCATTCTGCTTATTGTTCTATGTGCCAATTGATTGTCCAACTGTACAACATTTCTGTTTGAACTATTTTTAACTGCATTTGTAAATAAATAAGGAAAGTTTCCATGTCCAAAATATATCTACAGCAGCTTTTCTTATAACATGTCATAGTTTTTACACTTATCTGGTAGCTGTATGCATATCCATTGTCTCTATAACTTCTGCAGCATTTATTACCTTTAAAAGTTTCTGGGACTTGTTTTTTTAAATGGGTGTCTTTGAGATTCTTAGTTAAAAATCGCTACTAGGAGGATGAGTGGGCACCTATATTTCTGCTTCATGTGTCGGTCATAAAATGGCGGCCGAGAGTGCGGCCTACTCGCAGTTGAAGAGCCTGTCTTGGGTGGTCGCTGAGTATTGACCCTCATACCAGTGCGTTCCCAAATTTTGCTGTACAATTGTTGCACCTTTTAGGAAGGCATTTCTTAAATCGAAAATACAGATGTACAAATATATAAAAGCACAATATTTTGTTACTGTTCGCCAGTTGTGTTGTACACTTGTTGAAAAGACAACGTAGATGGGACTATACTAGGATTTTATTCCTGACTGCCTCTTAACACATACAGATGTTAATTTACTGCGGAGACGTCCCCGTGATAACTTCGCGGGCGGAGAGTGTGACACTCGTACCACAAAATGTAGTTGTTGGTGTGGAACTGAATTCATACCCCTCTCCCAGGAATAATAAAAATCGTGCCGGTTTCCCCCCATACGGATTTCCTGAGATTCTATTAACTGTACATGTAATTTGTCATATTTGAGAGCTCAATAAGAGCACATTTAACCGTAGATTAGCTCACTTGTGTGAGAAGTTTAGTGTTTGAAGCATGTTTCGTGTATGCATAGTGTTAACTTGAAGTACAGTAACACTTGAAAGTCTGAGTTTATTAAATACAACTTAAATCTATATATATTACCTTCCTATACATATATACCTTTCATGGACTTATGTATCTTTATATTTATTACTTTGCTTTTAATTCAGCATCTCCAGTGCACTACCCTATATCTCACCGTATACCTCTCTCAGTATATCCTGTATCTCCACTCTGACTCATCTCAAACCTCATTCTACTACTCTCTCCAATGCACTACCCTATTTTTCACCCTATACCTCTCTCAATATATCCTCTACCTCCACCCTCTGACTCATCTCAAACCTCATTCTACTACTCTTGCCAATGCATTACCCTATTTCTCACCCTATGCCTCTCAATATATCCTCTACCTCCACACTCTCACTCATCCCAAACCCCATTCTACTACTATGAACCGCAAAATAACCCTTTCTAGACTCTTTCCTCCTCTTGCATCATCTCATACCTCTTTTACCATTCAGATCTCCCAAACAAGCCTTTCTAAACCCTTCCCTTTGACTCTTTCCCCCTCTACCTTCCCTTTACTCATTCCGAACCTCTTCCTACTGCTATAAGCTCAAAACAAAAATCCAGACCCTTGTCTCTTCTATCCTTTTTTAATCCAAATAACAGACTTACATGTCCACCGCTCAAATTAATTTCATATTTCCCTATACTAATTCCCCACTAATCCTGTTTGGGTTCCGGAGTAGCGTGCTACCTGCCGAAAAGTGCTTCAACACCGCATCAGGGGTAGCAAGCACTATATAAATGCAAACCCTTCTCTCTTCTATCCCTCCACTATCCTTTTCTAATCCAAATAACAGACTAACATGTCCACCACACAAATTAATTTCATATTTCCCTATACTAATTCACCACTAATCCTTTTGGGTTCCGGAGTAGCGTGCTACTCGCCAAAAAAAGCACTTTGACACCTCGTCAGGGGTAGTAAGCGCTATATAAATGCAATAACAATATCCAGGAGCATGGCAATAAACAATCTGACACCCACATTGTACATTCACATGTGCCAAGACTAGTTTGGTGATAAGTATAGATTATTGATTTTTGACTTATGTTTTAACAAAAAGAGTTAGCGTCTTTGTTTTATGTCGTCTGGAAAATTCCCAGGGAATGAATAGCGGGTGGCGATAGAAACCACACTGCAGTGAGGTTACTCGTCTGTTGGAATAACACTGAGGAGCTAGGTAGGGCTAGCAGTGTTAAAGTAGGGACTATTTTCTGTGTAAAAGTGAGAGTGATTGATAGCAAAGAGTTTGCTAGTGAAACTTTAGGCGTTATATCACCTAGAAAGGGTAACCCTGAAGGAGTAGCAGGTTCTTCCAAGCTAGATTGACAGCAAAAGGAGTTTGCTGGTGAAACTTTGGTCTCAAATTTCCCAAAACGGGTGACACGGGAGGAGTAGCTGATTCTCTGGAGCTTGAATGAAGGGTAAGCGGAAGGGTTTTACTCGCAGTGGAAATAAATAAACTATCCTTTGATTTAGCGGAACAGACAGAGTAGCGAATGTTTTTATGTCATTAATAACAAAGAATTTTAACGAAAATATCGAGAAATACGTTTTTCACATTACCTTGTGAAAGGAGGGTCAGTTGCCGGAGTGGTACTGACGTCACAGTGTGCCGCGCTGGGATTGGTAGAAACAGCGGGCATGTGACAGGAGCAGCCTTGTAAAGGAGGGGTCAGTAGTAAGGAGCAGAACTGACGTCAGGAAAAGGCCGCGCTGGCATTGGTCAGATCACGAGCGTGAGCCTGATTTGATTGGATAGCTAGTTAGAAGCCGCGCTAGGATTGGTGGAGAGAAGAATTGTATGCGGGATTTTGATTTGACTGTTAGTGCAAGACGTACAGGTAGAAGATTTCAAGGGTTTGCGGAATATAATTTCCTACATCGATCCTGAAGGATGTATGGAGAGAAAAGAAAGATGTCATTTTTAAAGAAAATTAAGAATGTCTTTGTAAAGGATAAACCTGTGTTGACTAGAGAGGGAATTCCTATTCCGCCACCAAAGACCCATCATCTTTTATGATGATGGAAAGAGGATATCATACTTGCGTGTGGTTGTAAAATTGGATAGAATATACGAAGGATGGTACGTTTAATGGGAGGATTCTTCAGAATTTGAGATTGAAAATGAATGATTTGGAACCTAGACCTAGGTTAACTCAATATGAGGCTTAGGAAGAATGGGAGACTGAGTCATATGAACGAGAGAAATGCAGAAGTGGACGGTATAGAGGATTCTTTCCCAGACACTTGCATGAGTCACGCGAAGGGCAGATGAAACAATGGAGGAGAGCTATGGTATCAGAAGGTTTATATCCAGTGTTAATGGCTGAGGAACAGTCTGGAGGGAAGTGTAAGGAGAAAACGAAACACATGAACACAGCGGGATATGGTGAATCAGATGACGAGTTGTTAGAGGATATTTTAATTAAAAATCCACCACCGTATCAAGAAGCAGCTAGTAAGGTTACCCCAAGTGCACCGGTAATGGGAATGCCATTAACCCCACAGATTTTGCATGAGACATCATACAACAGAGTGTTGCAGGACAACGAAAGAGATGCTTTGAATAAAACTAGAGAAAAACTAGTTCAAAAGATAAGTCAATTAAATTTGAATACTGAAGCTTTGACAGTACCAGTGACCATTGGTCCGGTAATCCCATTGTATGGAGATAATAAGATTTGCCAGAAACCACAATCTGTGACAATTCCACTAAATAGTCCTAGAAAAGAAATAATAATTACAGATGGTCAGGTTAGCGAAAGTGAGTCAATTATTTCACTAATGGATCTCCCTAATGTGGAACCTTTGACGGAGACTCCAAAGAGGGTCACGCCCATGAATTTGAGAGAAAGAAGACCTTTGGTTCATGCTGGAACTGGAGGCGCATCAGTAGTCACCTCTGAAGAAATAGAAAGATGGGCACAGGAAAGAGATAATCAGAACCCAACACCAAGGATTTTATAATTAGCAGATTGAAAGTGGAATTAGAAGAGATGATGACAGGATGTGTGGGTACAGAGAGATTGAACGCTTATAATGATGAGGAATTATTATTTTTATGTAAGAGTATAACCAGAAGAGCAAGAGTATTTCATGAGAGATTGACTGAAGTTGCTTCAGAGATTGGAATAGACATAGGGAAGTCAAAGTTGTTACAGAAACAATATCGAGTGCACTTTACTGACAAGGATTTAGAAAGAGTAAATGCTCCTGGAAAGAGACTACAGATAAAAGAATTAATGAACATTTTGCGAAAATGGGGAGACATTGATAAATGGAGAATTAGATGGATAAGAAAGAAAGAGGAAGTACAAGCGAGAGAAGCAGCAGCTGCATTTCCAGTAAGAGAAACAAGCAAGGTGGAAAAATTGTGTCCAATGAGAGAGGTTCCTGGAGGTGGATATGTTCATGTTCCTTGGAGTAGACAAGACATTTTGTCATTTACAAATGATTTTCCAAAGCTGAGAGAAAAATCAGTTGAGAGGTACAAACAGGTAGAGAGATTTGTGAAGGTTTCAAAGGTTTTATTGAAAGACTTGGATGGTCTATTTGATATAGTGGTACCTGCTGATTTATGGACAGAATGTAAAATTACAATTGACTGGCCTAATGAGGAGTATGCTAGAGATGCAAAGACAGGAGCACCTTCGGAGTTGGTGATGAAAAAGTATCACCAAGTGAATTCGTATTTGAAAGGGAAAATTCCTCCTAAAGAAACAGATTGGGTAAAAATAGATAGAACAACTCAAGAACCAAATGAATCTGTACATGCTATTATGAAAGGTTGTTACAGGTGTTTAAGCAGTATAGTGGTTTTGAGAATATCGGTGACAAGGATATGGGACATTTTGTGTATCGGTTTGTATATGGTTTGAAACCAGAAATCAGTCAGATGATACAGCAGCACATGTTGTGTTGGCAAAGCAAGACAGTGGATGAGATTTTAAAGTACGCGAAATATTGCGGAGATGACATTGAGGCCAGGCGTAGGAAGCTAAAAGAGAAAATGATGTGGGCACAAGTTAAATTGGCAGAACAGCAAGAAGAGAAAACAAATGACCAAAATAATAATTAAGTGAAAGAACAGAGTCAGAATAATCAAGGAGCGAATGGTAATAAATATAGGGGACGAATGGACAGAGAAGAAGCGAAAAGAAGTTTCCTTGTCATGCGTGCGGAAAGCTTGGACATTGGAAGAACGAGTGTAAGAATAATAAGAGTAATAATGGGCCAAATCAAAATTTAATCCCACAGATGCAGAATGAAGTACTTATGAATCAGCAGCAGCAGGTAGTTACAACACAATATCAGGTGCCACCAGCTCCTATGCCAAATTTTGGGAACCATCAAAGTTTCAGTGCAAACACCGGATTTCAAGGAGAAAGTGGTAAGAATAATAGAACAATTACACAATATTTTTTACAGAATGATGAAGAACATTCAGATGTCACACAATGACGATGCCTGAGGGGGAGGAAGAGGAGTGCGTGCTTGGCGCATCCTTGCCGGTAGATCAGTCAGGTCCATTTGTTGATGGGAGAGTAGAAGGTAAAGACATTACTTTCCTATTGGATACTGGTGCTACCAGGTCTACTGTGAGAACAGCAGACATCCCAAACCTACCCCTCTCAGGAGAATCGATCCAAGTTGTAGGCGTGTCTAACCAACAGATTAGAACCCCAATCACAAAACCAATGGAGGTGCACATTGGAAACTTCAAAGAAATGCATCGGTTCGTAGTTTGCGATTCCAGTCCAGTAAATCTGTTGGGAAGAGATCTTTTGTGCAAGATGAATTGCACGATCTATTGTACACCGGATGGTGTCGCTTTCCAAACCCCTGATGAAGACGTGGTATACAAGATGATGCTGGCCAAACAGGGAACAGAAGTAGATGAAATGTTTTCACTAATAACTGAGAATGAATTACCAGAAGAGTTGAGAACCACAGTTAATCCAGAAGTGTGGGATTTTACAGGAAAAGACATTGGGCTAATGACAAATATAGACCCAGTTAAAATGACAGTGAAAGAAGGTGCAGTGTACCCAAATACCCGACAGTACAAAATGAGTCCAGAAGTAAAGGCAGGAATTATTCCAGAAATTGAACGAATGGTTAAACAAGGTATTTTAAAAGAAGTGATGGGTAGTCCCTATAATTCGCCAATAATGGGACTGAAAAAGCATAGCGCAAGTACAGAATAGTGCAGGATTTACGGAAAATAAATAAAATTGTAGTGCCATGTTGCCCAATAGTGCCAAATCCAGCAGTGATCCTTTATCAGATACCCTGGAATGCAGGTTGGTTTACAGTAATTGATTTATGCCAATCGTTCTTTTCTATTCCCTTGCACCCAGACAGCCAGTATCTTTTTACGTTTAAGTTTGAGGATCATATTTACGCATGGTGTCGAGTTCCTCAAGGGTACACAGAGAGTCCTTCAATTTTTAATCAGATTTTGAAAAAGTGGCTAGAGTCATTGATTATGCCTGGAAAATCTGTTTTGGTCCAGTACATTGATGACCTACTGGTGGCATCAAAAACACGAGAAGATTGTGTCACAGACACAATTGCATTGTTGAACCATTTGGCTGAAGGAGGACACAAGGTGTCTCCAGAAAAATTACAATTCTGTCAACGAGAAGTTAGATATTTAGGGCATAAAATAGAAAGGGGAGTTAGAAAAGTGACACCGGAAAGAATAAAAATAATCAAAGAAATGCAATTGCCACAGACTCAACGAGAATTGAGAATGTTTCTAGGAGTGGTTGGATACTGTAGGCAATTGATTATTGGTTTTTCGATGTTAGCAAAACCATTAATACAGATGATCCGGAAAAGAGCAAAAGATCCGATTGATTGGAATGATGACTGCATAGAGGCATTTGTGAAACTAAGAAACTGTTTGTGTGAGGCTCCTGCTTTGGGCATGCCTGATTATTCAAACGACTTTGCTTTGTTCTGTTGTGAGAGAGAAAATTGTGCACTTTCAGTCTTAACACAGAGACATGGATTGAGTCGACGTCCAGTGGCATATTTTTCAGCTACATTGGACCCAGTGGCTTCAGCATTGCCTGGCTGCTTAAAAGCAGTAGCTGCTACTTGTATGAGTCTGGTCAAAGTGAGTCGATAGTGATGGGACATCCGGTAAAAGTTTTTGTCCCACATTCAGTTGAGATTCTTTTGACAAGAACAAGAACACAGCATCTCACCCCTAGTCGATTGACTAAGTATGGAAGAGGGATTTTGGGAGCTGAGAACGTGACTGTGATAAGGTGTACGATCATGAACCCAGCTACCCTACTGCCAGACCCCTGCAATGAGGAAGTGAGGGATGAGAGTGATCATGATTGTTTGGACGTGACTGAGTTATGCACGAAGCCCCGGCCGGACATAAAGGAGACACCTTTGAAAGAGGCTGACCATGAGTTATTTGTAGACGGTTCCTGCCTCAGAACACAAGAAGGAGGACTAAGTGCTGCATATGCTGTTTGTAAAATATCGGGGGTAATTGAAGCATCCTGTTTACCTGGGGTCAAGTCTGCACAAGTAGCTGAATTGGTTGCCTTAACAATGGCATGTAAAAAGGGGAAAAATTGGAGAGTAACCATATTCACGGACAGTCAATATGGGTTCGGGATTGTGCATGACTTCGGCCAGCTCTGGATGCAGAGGGGATTTCTGACTTCTTCAGGATCCCCTATCAGAAACAGCAAAAATGTGAAGGATTTGTTGGAAGCATTACAATTGCCAAAAGAAATAGCAGTTGTAAAATGTGCTGCACATCAGTCAGGAAATGACTATGTGACTGCTGGCAATAATTATGCTGACCAAGTGGCCAAGTACTGTGCCAAAAATACAGTGGCCATAAACCGAAAAATTGAAACGGGTGAAACCAGATGCCAACTTAAGTTTTTCTCAGTACCAGAAACATGGGATGAGATTAGACAATTGCAGGAAGAAGTTGAGGAAAAGGAAAAGGAAATTTGGATAAAGGCAGCCTGTACAAAGAGACCACATGATGAGGTATGGGTGTACTTAGATGGAAGACCAGTCATGCCAGATTGTGTGCTTTCCAAAATGGCAAGAGTGTATCATGGAGCAACACACATAGGGAGAGACTCAATGATTAGGCTATTCAGAGAGAGTTGGTACAATCCGAAATTCAGGGTAATCGCAGAAAGTCTTTGCCAAAGATGCTTAACCTGTCAGCAGCAAATTCCAGGTAGAAAGACAGTGGTAAGCTGGGGAACGATTGGAAAGGCAGAAGTACCCTTCACTAGATTACAGTTAGATTTTATTGAATTGCCCCCATGCAATGGACTGAAATATATACTTGTCATAGTATGCCTTTTCTCAAGATGGGTGGAAGCCTATCCCACTCGAAGAAATGACAGTCTTACAGTTGCAAAATTGTTATTGAGGGAGTTAGTTCCACGATTTGGTTTTCCAGTCACTTTGGAATCAGATAGAGGCCCTCATTTTAATAATGAAATAATTCGATTAATCTGTGCTGCATTTAACATTGAACAAAAACTGCACTCTGCTTATCGTCCAGAGGCTTCTGGAATTGTTGAGCAAATGAATGGCACAATCAAGTCAAGACTGGGAAAGGTGTGTGCATCCACAAAGCTGAAATGGCCAGATGCATTACCTCTTGTATTGATGGGTCTCAGAAGTATTCCAGACAGAAAAAAAGGAATGAGCCCACATGAGATTCTCATGGGAAGAGCCATGAGACAGGCATTTATTCCTGGGAATAAACTAATGAGTATAACTGATGATCTGGTATTGGACTATTGCAAAGGATTGGCTGAAATGATGCGTTCTGTCGCTCACCAGGTTGGAGAAGACGCAGTCGAAAGACAGCCAGACCAAGCGCATGATTTGAATCCTGGAGATTGGGTGCTAGTGAAGAAACACGCAAGAAAGTCGTGCCTAGCACCAAGGTGGGACAAACCGCGGCAAGTCATACTAGTCACTACCACAGCAGTGAAGTGTGCAGGTTTGCCCAATTGGATTCATGCCAGGCATACCAGAAGAGTTCCGAGCCCATCAGATCAACAAGAGCAACCACTGACTGAACAGGCTGAAGCGTCAGGAGTTGTAAGCTGTGAGATTGAAGAATCTAGAGTAATAGATTCTGAAAGACAACCATATGACGAACAGCCAAATACAAGTCAGGAAGACTGGATACCAGTGATTGAAATAATTGATGATGTCATTGAAACCAGAAGACGAACAGAACTGAAAGGAAAGTAGTCAGGAAAAGACAGGGGAAGAAGAACACACTCAGGTGGAAAATAAAAAAGACTCACACGAACCTGAGGAGGGAAAAATAGAAGAACGCGTTCAGGCGGAAGAAGAAAAATTTGAAATAAGACCTGAACAGGATCAGATGGAGTTAGAAGAACAGGTTCAGGCAGAAGAAGAAAGGTTTGAAGTAAGACCTGAACAGGGTCAGATAGAATTAGAAGAACAAGCTCAGGAAGAAGAAGAACAAAATATGGTAGGACCTGAGCAGGTGGAAGTAAAAGAAGGTACAAGCACAGAAAACAGAGAAACAGAACAGATTGTGCCTAGAATAAATGAAATAAAAAGAACTTTACAAAGAGATAAGGAAGGTGAAAACGCAGTGCAAATCAAAAGAATCAGAAAGGGAGACAATTGGCCAACTGGAGTAAAGAAACTAAAATATCACTTGAGAAAATCTGAAAAGAAACCAGAACAAGTAAACGAAGTCATAAGTCAAACACAATCTAAACAAACTTTGGCAAAGATAACTCGAAGAACTCCAAGATTGAGAAACTTAAACAGGAGATACAAGGCTCCTGAATGGACTTACGTCATACTCGAGGAATTTGAATCCCTAGATCTGACTGATGAAACAGAAGAAATTCATATTGTTCAGATTGATGAAAGCAAATTGAGGCCTCCTTAAAAAAAACGAAAAGGAAAGTCAAACTGACAAAGAAAAAGATAAGAGAAAATAAATTTTCTCAGGAGTAAAATGGCAGAAATTGAAGTTACCGGGAACCCAAAATGTGTATTAAAAAGAAAGTGTTTTAGATTTTGTTTTTGTAGTATTTTGCTAGCAGCATTAGGGTGGTTATTCCTAACAGTAGGAGTACCTTTGTTAATGAAAACAAGTGACAAAAATAATACAGATACAAATGTTAAGGTGGATAGAATAAAAGAAACTGAAATAGAAATAGGGGTACAAGATGAAGCAAACTATAATAATGAATCAGACTATAATACGTCCTCTAATGTGTTTATTAAATTGTTATTTCAATATGTTAGCACTATGGAGATTAATAATTGCTACGTGTGTATGAAGTTACCCTCATCAGTATCAGAAGGGATGACGTATCACCATATACCTTTAACGTATGGTGTGTCATGTAGTATTTTGTCAAGTTTATTTTATGCTACAGGGAGACTTAAATATTTTTATTCAGACATAGATGTAGTATTTTCTGAATTACCTATTAGAAAGAATATGAATCCAGTAGCTAGTAGTAAAAATGCACAGTTTATGGGTGAATTTTTCATAACAATGAGTTCAATAGATTTAGTACAAGCACAAAAAGATAATCTAACGTACATTAAGAAAAGAAGAAAAATATTTTTTGGATTTAGTAGAAGAAAGGAGACAGGATTTAATAAAGAAGGCAACTGAACAGAAAACCCATGTACCTCCATGGGTTGGGAAAGAGGGAATCTATGCAAATGGCAAGGCTCATGCTGCGATGTCCCTGGATTTTGTGAAAAGGGGAAAATTCTGCCTCCATAGATTAAAGACAGATTATAACAATAATTACATTGGTTCCAGTGAATGTGAACACAACTTCCTAATTCTAGGAGGGTGGGGACTAAAAGGGGGAACTGATCCTGTATTTCCAGGAGTGTATTATGTTTGTGGGAGCAATGCCTATTATAGGTTACCTGCAAGATGGTACGGGAGCTGTTATTTTGGAATCGTTTTTCCAAAGATCTATCATGTAGATAAAATCAGTGGAACCAATGGAAATTCTAATGGATTAACACGCAGAAGAAGAGCTAGTTTTTCTGAAATTGTAGGAGACATTTTTAGTGCATTGATACCCTCAGTTGGAGTCATTCTGAATTCACAGAAAATTTGTAAGTTATCAACCATAGTTGATCGTCTTTCTACAGACACTGCAGGAGGATTCTTAATGATTAACACAGAAATGGTTGCAATCAGGTCTATGGTTTTACAGAACCGTCTTGCTCTTGATATATTGTTAGCAAAAGAAGGTGGAGTCTGTGGCATGTTGAAAATTCAACACTGCTGCACTTATATTCCGGACAAGAGCAAAGAAATTAAAGGATATATTGAAAACATTACAAGAATGCATAAAGACTTGACCCAACTGGAGGTTGACAGTGTGTGGGGAAGACTAACAAAAAGTATAACATCAATAGGGAAATGGTTTGTTGGTTTTGGGAAGGGTTTTCTAGGTCAAATAATAGTACCATTAGTTATGATAATAACAGTAGTGATGATAATAATGATTACATATAAGTGTTGTAGAAGAGGTAGGAAAGAGAAAGTACATTTTGGAAGAAAAGGAAAGGGACAGAAACGAAAGATAAAATATGATGAAATACAGCTGGAAGAAATGAAAGGCAGATTATATAAGAAGATGAGTGATTTAGAAGGAAACGAGTTGATTGATGAAAAATTGAGAGGAGAAAAAGAGAAAACTGAGAAACGTTAAAGTTGGTATCTGGGATGGGATGGGTAATTTTGTGATGGCTTAAGATGCCATCAGAGAGGGGATTGATGGAGCAAGGACTCATAAATGAGACTTGCTCGGAAGCAATCCTCTCATTTAAACTCATTAACGGATTACTAACAACGTGTTTGTAATTAATAATTCGCATTTAGAGAAAGACACGCAGGAAGATGAAGCTTGCCTATGTGTTTACTAATTATAACAACATGAACAAAGGACTAAAACGCACTTTAACAGGGAATCTTTACTGCGCGTGCGTCTACTACATCTACGTAGTATGACGTACTAATGCTTGGAGGGAAAATCTTGCGCCTGCGCAATAGACGATAAAATGGCCGCTTGAAAGCTCACATGCATGTCACCTGCTTAGCTGAAATAGAAAGTAAGTTTTATATTAACGCAAATGCAGAAAGGGAAATAATAAATGGAGTGGGTTAGAGTAGAGGTTGGTGGTGTACAGTGAAACCATTTATTTTTGAAAATAACATTTCTTCTTTTGACTTTATTATTAGTGCGCATTTGGGCCCTCTACACTTGTCTGAATTGAGCTGACTGACTTGACCCTACGCATGCGTACTAGAGAGAGAATACGAAAAGATGAGTAAGGACTTGTCACGCGTCCAAGGCCAGCGAAGATGTGCCCTGGGAACATGAGGGTGAAGAGTTCATATGAAGGAGCTTTATTCATAACGTTGCAACATTTTGTATTAATAAAGTTTGAAGATGTATGGGAAAGGAAATGATTTAATAAAGTTTGAGGGGAGGGATTTGAATACAATGGTTTAAAGAAATAAGTGAAATGTAAGCATGGTGTGATGATCATCCCCCCCCCTCGCCTGTCCAATCAGAGTTAGTATTTTGTAAAATTGAAACATTAATGGGTGGTACATGGCTATGGAAAGGTATAATTGAGGTAGTTTTAGTTAGTTAGTTTAGTCATTTGGGAGCCAGCTTTTGTCGGAGGTGATGCAGAGCTGGGGATGCTGTCGGCGATGGGGTGGTGCTGATGCAGTGAGACGCTGATGAAGAAATCGAATGCAGAACCATGTATTTGACTTAATTGGGTTAGAAAGAAGATCGCGGAAGAACCACGAGGAGGAAGAGAGTGTCAGAGAGGGGTACGACGCAGTCATCAGTATCTAGAGAGGTGAAGTATCCTGTCCTGATTCCTGTCCTGAAGTCTTTGTCTCCTGATCTATCCCGGGGGACCCTTACCAGCCCTTTGGCCAGGGGGTTGGTCTTCACACCATACTTGGTAAATATAAATATATCGTATTAATAGATGTCCTTCTCTCTCTGTCCTCTTCTTTCTGAGCATAGTTATTGTGTGGATCTGAATTGCTAAATGTCTATTGAAACTTGATTGAATTGACACTCTTGCGAATAAGGGTGTTTGTCCTGAAACGTTTGAGATGGTTCATACGCAATTAATTTAGATAAAGATTTAAAACTTCCAGAGTCTGTGATTATTTCATTTAATCAAGAAATGTTTAATAAGTTACATTAACTATCACCATCAACTAGTTCCAACTAATGGTCCATTGACCAGAGGAAAGGACTAATTGATCAGTGAAAGGTTTAGTTAGGGAAAGAAATAACTAGATCTTGAAGTATAAAAAACATAAACTAAGGTCCCAGCGGTCTACTTGCTGTTTAGTGGAATTAGTTATATGGGCCCAAGTGAGTATACGGTAGTGGAGTATCTGCTGTTAGTACACTGCTGGATCAATAGTGCACTCTACAAATCTTCATAACATGACATAAAATTACTGAGCTAGGTGTGCAACCTATTTTTTCTGCCCTTTCTTCCATCCCTGTGACACTTTTGTATTGTTGGCGACAGTTTATTTTTTCATAATCGGCAACACTGTCCTGGTCTGCGCCAGGGCCAGACAGACTTTTTTTTCCACCAGGCATTTCCCCAGAGGGATGGAGGCCTTGAAGGCCCAGTTTGGAAATGCTGGGCAGCTGCTGGTGCCTCAGTCACTTTCCCAGCTCCTTAAGATTAATTGCAGGAAGCACAGGGAGGCTTCACGTGTGAGAAAAAGAAAGGGAGGGGGATAGAGAGAAAGTGATCAGAGAGGAAGGAGAGTGGGTAAAGAAGGCGAGAGAGAGAATGGATGGATGGAAAGAGAGAGAGCTTGCATGAGTAGACCAAGGAAGCCTGGCTGTTTATGGCATTTTTGCCAGGGCTGCTGTTAGTTCCCCAGGCCCGTCATGGACTGCGCCCAGGCCACACAATAAACACAGCACAGATCGGGATAGTGTTCCTCATATGTGATCAAGCCCCTGGTGTCTGACTGATTTTACAAGTAATGACTGAGTTGTGATGATATCCAGAAGTGTCGAGCTACCACTGCAAAGATGCATGTAGAGATCTGACACCACTGCAAAACTGCATGTTGAGATCTGACATCTCAAACAACTGTGCTAAGCTGACTAGTATGCAGTGTAAAACGTCAATGAAGTACTCTATTGATGTTCAGAAAATGTTAACACTTGTCGTATGCATGCTTTTTTTTTTTTTAGGATGGGTTCCTTTTACGCACCTGGACTTATTGGAATAAACGTTCTACGTTTGCTGACGTCCATGTATTTCCAGTGTTGGGCGGTTATGAGCAGCAATGTCCCCCATGAACGTGTGTTCAAAGCGTCCAAATCTAACAACTTTTATATGGGCCTTTTACTACTAATTCTTTTTTTAAGCCTTCTGCCTGTGGCCTACACCATAATGTCCCTCCCACCTTCATTTGACTGTGGACCATTCAGGTAATGAACGTTCCATTAACATACATTTCATCACATTTCAATGTTTATCATAGGATGCTGTGGTTGCAATAAAAGTCTTTAACGCAGAAGGAAAAGAAAAAGTATGAATACTATAAGAACTGTTTATACAAGAGTACAGACAATGTAGCATGTTCCCTGCTGCTACTGAAGCCCTCTCCCGTTATGTATTCATTTTTTTGTATTTTTCATTTGTATAGAGAGTCTCCATTTAAAAAAAAATGTTGACGGGAGAATGGTTTGTCATTTCAATTTACACACTAATTTATATGTCCAGTAATATTTTTACTGTGAGGATAACGATGTACCACTGCTTGTAACAAAATTGTTTACTTAGCTACTATGAAGAAAAACATTTATATTTTTCAATAGTTAACTACCACAAGCAGTAATTACCACAGGTGAGATTAGCAATGGCAGTAAAAGCATACTGCTGGCCGTAATATGGGTTCCCAATCCCGTTGACTTCCCCACCCGGCAGAGTGATGGTTTAGTTACCTGGACCTGTTTCTGGAATAGGGCCATAAGGTTCGATGGTTACATATGGCGTTTGCTGTTGGAGCAGAGTTAACCGAGGACAAGTAGCATTAACGATGAGTGCCTCTTTTCCATAGATAATGCATATTTGTACATTGTGAGTAAACCGGTACCCCTCATGTTTGTATGTGGTTATGCCTGCTCCAAAATTCTAAATTAATGCTATCCGTACATGCCCTGGAGAGACCATGAACTGGCCTGTACGGTACAATTTCACCATGAAACCCAACATGTCTTGTTAAAATATGTCATCAGTATATTCTTCACAGTGAAATTATAAAGAAATGTAAAACTGAATAAAAGTAATCAACGGATTCGGACTAAATCCAGACTTGCAGAACATAAAATTAGTTTTTATTTATTCAGCAGTGTTGGACTTGGCCCTTTTTGCAGGGTCATCCCTAAACTTTTTGCCTTTCTCCTAGCCTTTTTTCTGACATGGTGTTGGTGGTTTTAGGACTCTGGGCACTTTTGCACTGCTGTTCAGTGTAAGGTGCGTGTGCTCTCTGTGATAAATATGGTAAGATTGGTCTACACCTGTTTGGCCTATTTAATTTACCTGTCAGTCCCTTGTAAAGTGGTATCTCATATACCCGGGGCAGGTAAATTAAATGCTACTGGTGGGCTTGCAGCGCTGATTGTGCCACCCACCAAAGTAGCCTTTCAAACCTGTCTCAGGTCTCTGCCATTGCAGGGCCTGTGCGCGCAGTGTTACTGCCGCTGTGGCGTGGCACCTAAAGTGTGTGCCATGTCTGTGACCCTCCTTTTACTACATGTCAGTCACCCCTAAGGTAGGCCCTAGCTAGCCCTATGGGCAGGGTGCATTGTAGGTAAAAAGGTAGGACATGTACCTTAAGTGTGTGACATGTCCTGGTCGTGACAAACAGCCATTTTGGTTTCTCACTACTGTGAGGCTGCCCTCCCATAGGAATGCATTGGGGATTCCCTGATAAGTGTTTCGGTGGTAATTCCTGATATGAGAGGAGCAGCGTGGTCAAGTTTGGTATATTTGGAATAGTGATAATAAATGCTACGCAATGGTGTGCGCAGATTTATTATAACTATTTTAGAAATGCCACTTTTAGAAGTTGGCATTTCTGTGTGCTATGTGTCTGCCTGCCTGATGTGAATTGCATGTCTGGCTTTTGAGTGACAGGGGCTGGTGAGGTGTGTGTGGCTCCAGGAGGGTCAGGGTGAGTCCGCGCTAGGCTAAATAGGGCATCTGCATTTGGAGTAGTGGGAGGAGTAGTCCCCTGGCCCTGAATAGGATTCTGCCTGCCTAGGTCAACCCCTGTGGTGTGTCTTATGGCAGAGCCCCCATCTCCCAAAGAAGGGTGTGAGCACTGTAAACAGAGTGCTCCAGAACCAGTTGGAACTGGTTCCCCCAAGCCCTGTGCTTTACAGACAAAAAGAAATGTGGTATAAATATAGGGGCTGTGACCCAATGTGTGGTGCTTGTTCTTTTGCTGGGGGCTTGCTGCTGCTGGGCCCCAGGAGGAACCGCCACGAGGGCTTGCCTCCCTGCTGGAGGGCCCTGTGTGCTGGCCTCCCTGGGCCCAGCTGTACCCTTTGGACCTTTTGGAAATCCAGCGCCTCGTGGGAGCTCTGACTTTATTGGCCAGGACGAGAGGAGCATTTGTTTGTCTGGCTTCGCAGCGCGGAGCTGCAACCCATTTAGAGGGAATCCCGACGTGGGGATTCCCCCGCATTCTTGCTGATCTAGCAGGTGCCCACCCCGCTTTATGCGTACTTTATTAGCGGGAGCCCACCCCGCGTTTTACAGATCGGCGGGAGCCTACCCCGCTTTTTGGTACCTTTTTGAGCGGGAGCCCACCCCGCATTGTGGTGCCGGTGGCGGGTGGCCACCCCGCAATGGTCTTTATTTTATGGTGCCCACCCCGCACTTGTGAGGAAGAATCACCGCCGCGGCCCGACCCGACAAGAAGAGCCGCGACCAGGAAGCCAGGCAAGTTGCCTGACGCTGGGCGGGGCCAACGGGAGGAGGCTGCCAATAGCAGCGCAGCCGACCGGAAGAGCAGGCCAAGCGATGGCCTGCTGCTGAGCGGGGCTCCCGTGAGCTGGGGAGAGCCCCGCGGTGCAGGCGGAGAGGAACCGAGTGCGGGACCAGCCACGGCACATTGTCAGTGCCGTTCCCGGTCCCAGCAGCGAGGGGAGACGGAGCCTCCAAGCCTACTCCGGTGAGTGGGGGCTGCATGGGAAGCTGCACCAGGAGGGCCCCCTTTCGAGGCACATTGTCGGTGCCTGTTGTCCTGAGCGGACCCGCAGGAGAGCGGGCCGCTCCAACGTTGGGGGCAATTTTGTAGAAAGAGCCCCAGAGCAGGGCTCCAGAGCGCCGCTGCTCATTTTCTAGCCACAGCTGCACCGCGGGAGAGAGCGGGCAGCTGCAACGTTGGGCTCATTGGTTTTGTAGAGTCCCAGTGGGGGACTCCAGAGGCACCGTTAGTGCCAGTGCTATTATTTCTTTGGGGGCATTTTGGTTTGCACGATAAGAAAGGAGTGAGATACACTCCTGCCCTGCCCCAGCGCTTTGCGCACTTTGCTTCGCTGCATTTTCAGCGGCGCCCTGACATTTTGGACATAGGGCATTGGAGCCCCCGTGAAAGGCCAGTTGGCCTGGGGGTCATTTTAGGGTGTTATGCCACATGATTAGGGCATACTGTGTTTATGCTGGTGATGTTTATTGCCTAATGTGATTTATACTTATGAGGTTGGCGCATAATGTGTTTTACGCCTAATGTGATGCTGATTGCATAATGAGATTTATTGCATACTGTGTTTGTACTGCTAAGGTGATATAATGCTGCACACAGTATTTTTCCAGTAGTAACTGGTTGTGTTTTCTGAGATCATCATTATACCAGTAGTGACTGGTTGCGTTATTTACTACATGTGTTATTAGTACTCTGTGATGGTTCTGACAGTGGCCCAATTGGCCCTGTCGTGTATATAATCCCCTGTGAATATTGCCTAGTGCTAGTTGGCACAGTGTATATTGTGTGATTAGTATTCTAATGTGTTTATGATAATACAAAGGCTATTTTTTTATATAACCTTGTGTGGAGTTTCTTTTGTAGTGTGCCTAGTGAGTTGCTGCTGTGTGTGTGTGTTGCGCAAACGCTATACACATTGCCTCTGGGATAAGCCTGACTGCTCGTGCCAAGCTACCAAGGGGGTGAGCCGGGGTTATCTTCAGCGTGTAACTCCCTTGCCCTGACTAGAGTGGTGGTTTCTGCCTGGCTTAGGCGCAAGCCCTAGCCAACCAGAAATCCCATTTCTAACATTTGTTGTCAGCGGTGAGGATAGGACTTGCGTTTGCGCAGTACCACAGCGACAACTGGTTGCACTACAAACTCTGCATTTAGATAATCACGTGTTTGGGCATTATTTTTCCTGAGTTTTATTTTTCTCCTGAGAAGTGTCATTTCTGAATTGTGTACTCTTGCTTCAGCTCAGACGCCTAAGTCTCTTGTGTTGCACCTGTGTATTAAGTGCCTTGCCAAAATGGAATCTACCTTTGACATGGAAGACCTGTTGAACTACAGTCTAGAGGAGCTAAGGGGGTTCTGTGATGAGAGAGGCTTAGCAGTGAGAGGAGAGGGCATTCGGCGAGACTTTGGGTGTGCCCTGATACGCTGGCAACAGGATAGATGGAGACAGATAGACAGGGACCAGGCCGCACTCCAAGAGGGTGGTGGGTCTGAGGGTGGCCCTGAAGAGTCTGAAGAAGAGGAAGAAAATGACAGGGCAGGGACACCAGTAGATAGTGAGGACCCCATAGATAGGGAGTCCCTTGCTGGGTCCAGTGTCGGGGGCAGTGCCCCATCCCTTTCCCTGTCCCCAGAGGAGTGGGTGGATAGGAGGGAAGAAAGGGAGCATCAGCTGGCTTTGGAGAGGCTCAGATTAGAGCATGCCAAGGAAATAGCGCAGCTGGGTGTGGAGGAGAAAAAGCTAGAGACCGAGAGGGTCTTAGCGCAGGAGAGGATGGCGGAGGCAGAGAGGGCCTTCGCCAGAGAGAAGCTAGCTCTGGAGGGTAGATTATCCCCTGAGTGCAGTTTTAGTTGTCTGGATTCACCAGTAAGGGTGGGGTCCAGTGGTGGCAGCAATATGGAGTCCAGTGCAGGATGTCCCACTCCCAGATCCCAGAGCATGGTACCTAGTTCTCAGGAAGAGGGTGTCACACCTGAAGGGTATAGGTTGAGGTTCAGGGGCAGTAAGAAACTGTCTCACCAGTCTTGGGGGGAGTTTGTGGATGAGTGTTGTGATGCACTGGAAGGTTGGGTGATGGGTAGCACGGCAAATGATTTTGAAAGGCTGTTCAATCTGGTTGTCAGAGAGCACATGTTCAGTAATTGTTTTCCAGGGTTGCGCCAACACCTGTTGGAGTGTGGGTTTTCTGATCCCAGGGAGCTTGCACGGGAGGCAGATGTCTGGCTGTGTGACGGAGGGTCTGAAGAGGCATTGGGGAGTGATCCCAAAAAGGAGTGGCTCAGGTATCTTCCGGTCCTGTGTGGTGGAAGAGGTTCAGAGTAGCCAAGCTAGGTCCCAGTGTAGTGGGAGGGGTGTAGGGGCTCACGTCCTGTCTCAGTGGAGAAGGAGTGAGTGTGGGACTGTGTGTCCCAAGGTGCCCGAACCCCAGTCTCAGGGCCTGGAGGGTTCCTTAAGGGAACACCAGGTTGGGGGCTTAGGCTGTACATGCAGGCCATTTGAGGAGGATCTCCTAGTGTCAGGAGAACGTGGAGTGTATGTAAACAGAGCTCCAGCGGTTCTGGTGTATGGCGGTGCCGCTCCAGTTGGGAGGGTGCAGAAGTCCAGATTGAGGGGTGGGAGGGGGATGTGTTCCCCAGTGGGAGAACCAGTGGGTCAGGGAAGTGACCATGGTGACACCACTTCTGTCCTGGGGGATCTTCGCGCACTGTCAGATGGACAGGGGTCGGGAGATCTGCGCCAGGCAGACTGTCACACAACACATTAGTCATGTGTTACCCTCGGGGGGGATACTGTGTGAGTCCCCAGAAGTCCTGGTGTGCCAGGCAATTGCTCAGCCGCGGGGTTCAGCCCCAAGGTTGGGAGGCCAGGTTCAGGTTCTGCCTGACCTGGAGGGAAGGACATTTGTAACCAGTGTCCTGACCAGTTTGGCTTCCAGGGGTACCACTCCAGGTGGGAGGGTGCAGCACTCTGGAAGGGGGTGCAGAGGGAGGGAGCCCTCGCCTCTGACCCTAGTGACCCTAGGTTGGGAAACTACTTCATGATTAAGAGGAACCTGTTGCCAAAGAGGACAGCTGAAGAGACTGAGGAAACTGCCCTTGCTGTGTGATCTGGGGCTGACCTGCAGTTTGCTGTTCTGCTAAGGAGAGGACAAGGGACTTTGCTGTGTGCTGTGTCCCCCTGCTTGAGAAAAAGGACTTTGCTGTGTGCTGTGTCCTGAAGGACGTCTCCAAGGGCCTGAGTGAGCTGGCCTCCTGTTAGGAAGTTTTCAGCTGGAGGGAGAGTTGTGTTCTGAGGGTGCCTCTCCAAGGAACCCCAGAAGAAGAGGTAGGGGTGGAGATCCTCGCCCGTGACTTCTGATCAGCCTGAGGGTGCGGACCCTAGGTTGGAGGATCAGTGGCAGTTTAGAACTGCACTGATGAGGGGAAGAGTGTGCCAAGTGTGTTGCTGCTGTGTGTGTGTTGCGCAAACGCTTTACACATTGCCTCTGGGATAAGCCTGACTGCTCGTGCCAAGCTACCAAGGGGGTGAGCAGGGGTTATCTTCAGCGTGTAACTCCCTTGCCCTGACTAGAGTGGTGGTTTCTGCCTGGCTTAGGCGCAAGCCCTAGCCAACCAGAAATCCCATTTCTAACAAGCAGCATGAAAGGGTCATGGCACACTGTGTCACACAATGTGGCGGCTATCTAAAAAGTATAAAAAATTTATTTTATATACTATACAAGTATCTGTTTGCCATTATTGCCTTTGCCAGTGCCAGCCAATTCTAAAACCATCCAGAATTGGCAAAGCCAATAGCAGTGACAAAAAAGAATTGACAAAACATAATCGATTAGCTTTGCCAGATCCTGTTTAAAGGCACCGACTTGCTCGGTCTCCTTTGCCTACAGGAGGACGTTGCCGAACAGCACTTCTGGGAGAGATGAGGTGGCCAAGGGGGGTGTATTATGTTTCATTGTTGTCACTTAGATGACAGCAGGAAAATAAAAGAGCCTGCATCTTGTGGGCCATCCTTGGGTACCATATCAGACTGCAGGGATGAGAGAACCTAAAAATACTCCACCTTCAGGCAAGTTCAGGGAACTTCACGCCTTTTCACTGAGTGTGAAAGTCCCCAAATTCACTCAACCAAGCAGGTCTAATTTATTTTCGACACCACTACTATTAAAACAGAAGATCAATGTTGTAAATACAGAATTAATGAATTATTTGGTCATGTAATTTATATGATACTTGGAAATGTGAATAATGCAATGTATCTTACGATTTCACATTATTTCGTATAAGAATAAATACAAAATAAATAAATCTCCCCTTTTGTTCTTCCTCTAACCTCTCCCAGCTATCTCCCAAACAGCAACTAAGTCAATATTTTATTTGCTCAGTAAAATAATGTGCATCTAATAATATAATTCTTTAAAAAGTTATAACTTCTAAACTTTTAAGTTATGTCACACTGTTACACTGATGGCATGATGGCATCATGTCATTCTCTTTGCTTTTGTATACCTCTGTCTGAGATCATATGACCTTGATGCGACTTCATGAAATATTGAATTCTCTGTGAAGCTACCCACGGAAATTTGCTTTCTGCTAAATAAATATCCCCATAATATAAACTTAATACGGAAAAAAATACATATTGCACAAATATGGTATGGGGATACACTCAAACAATCTGAAAAAAGACATCAAACAGTGATAGAATGCATCAGTGTCATGCTATACTCATCCTTCTACAGAGAATATTTTAGTTCTCTGATGGATTTAGCTAGCAGTCGTAGATGGTGAATGTTGTAGCAGCATGAGATAAGCGCATACATGTATTCTTTTGGGGTTAGTGTTCTATCACTGTAATATAGATATATGTTTATGGTTAGGTAAGGACTCTTCTATTGTGTTTTTCAGTACCTCTGAGAATGATGAGACTTAGGGCCTTATTACGACTTTGGCGGTCCTACCAGCCAGATTAGGAGTTAAATCCTGGTCTGGTGGGCGGTGCTGCGGCGATCTAAGGCGGTGGTCTGTCAGGCTCATTGAAAAGACTGACATACAGATGGCCATTCTCAGAGCGCCGACTGCACCTTCCTGCACGGTGTGGCATACGTGCATGAACTGGGGGTGCAAAACAAGGGGGCACTACGTGTGCCCCCTCGCATGCACTCCCAGGCCCAGGAGCAGCTGTTAGGGCTCCTTTGTTGCCTCTCCGCCACTCTTTTTATGGCGGACTCACTGTCATGAAAAGGGAGGTGGACAGGCAAATCCTAATATGCTTGGCGGTGCCACAGCGGCACCACCAGCATATTAGTGCTCCTGACCACTGCGCAACCGCCGCAGGATCCTTGATCCCTGGTGGACGCAGCGGTCCTTTGGCAGTCCGACCGCCACACTCATAATACTGCGGGCAGGCCCGCAGAGTGGCGTTGGTCAGACTGCCACCATAGGTTTGGCAGTCCTACGGACCGACAAACTCGTAAGAAGGCCCTTAGATAGCAACACAATATATTCACAATGACATTGCAATAGGCAATCAGTCATAGCAGTAGTTGGCTCTCCCGAACTTTGTTTGAGAGACTTCGCAACAGAATTGAAATTGCCCCTGGTGCTTCTAAAGGGATAACAATAGTTGCCATCATGAACACTTGTATGAATGGATACATGTTATTTTTGATGCTTTCAAGAGTATATCATCAAAATATCACTCATTGTTCATAGATATGTAATAATATTCTAACAATGCATGATATGCTCAAGTGCCAATGCATTTTATCCCTGTTGATATTGAAAGAAACGTGTCCCACAAAATGAAATAATGATGTTTTGTGTTATCAGCGAAAAGAACCGAATGTTTGACGTTATTGAAGAAACAATGGAGAAAGACTTCCCGCCATTTATCGGAAAGATCATCAGTTCTGCAGCAAATCCTGGCCTGATCATTCCAGCAATTCTGCTTATGGTGTAGGTTATTCGACTTCCAAAATATTATAAACTATTGAGATTCGTTTTGGTGTGCCACAAAAGAAAGGGTTTTAATTGCAATGTATCTTTATTTGTGATATGCAATTAAAATATGCACATATAAATTTAAAAGGAGACTTCATGGGATCTCATTTGATTAGTTGAGTGTTAGTAGCTCATTTCAAGTTAGCCGAGTGACCCCCATAACAGCCAGCCATCTCACAGTGACTCGGTGGGCATCACCTCACACGCCTGGCGTACGACCCCCTGCCATACTGTGAGTCCTGCTTGACAGGGATCTTTTTTAGGTCGAGCATTCGAGACCTATTGTAATTTCTTATGTTGGGTTAAAGCCATCTCCCAGCTTTTGATTTGTTTGTTTCAGTGTCCTTCAAAAATCCTTGCTTGCCAGTGGTCAGTCCTGCCTCTTTGTCCCTCCTTTTTCTCTTCCATTCCTCCCATGCAGCAGGGACTAAGTACTGTCTCATCACACTACAGTTCTTTGTCTGTTCTCTGGGGGACTACTTTTTTTCTTGGTTTCCTGCTCTGTTTCTGTTTGCCTGTGTGTAGTTTCGGCACCATAGCTGATTACATTTAAATATTGTTTTTCTCCCTCCCACCTCCTCCTAATTCCACAGTTGTATTGGGGGTACGTCTTTCGCCATGCCATCTTCTTCGTTGGTTATATTTTTTAGGCTTTTAGCAATTTTCAATGTCAACTGTCATTTGGGCTTTTTTTTAGTAGGATGTTAGTTTGGTTTTGGGCTTTGTTGCAAGGACGATTGGGCTTGTTGTTGTATTTTTTTTAATCTCGGACAGAAGGTTTTGGAACTGTTTTACTGCAATATGAAAGTGTTTACATTTAATAATTTTAATGGATTTCGCGCAAAAACAGTTGAAACATGCCTTGAAGACTTCAAAAATGGTTAAAGTGAACTGCATGACTTTAAGTAACAAGTATTACTATAGTTTACCTAGTACAAGTAGTCAGTACTTGTCCAAAATGGTGGCTGCAGTTTCTGTTCTAGTTATTCATGGAAGACAAATGACCGGCTTCTGCTGCCTCCTCCCAGGCTGCACAAGGAAATCGGCAGGCTCCGCCGATTGATCATTGCGCTCGCTAATACAAGTAGGCTCACCTGCTCTTCGCTGAGAGCTACGGCTGTAGGCCTCATGCTGGCATGCACCCGATACGCCCGTGGCCCCTGACACTTAAAGAGCCATGCAGTCTGGTTAGCCTGCATGAGCGCGCGATATCTATTCAATTTTTTAATTACGACACTGATATTGTCGTTGCCAGTGCTTAGTGACCGCAAGGTTAAGTATTGCGCTGTGCATTTGCTGCAGTCCTTTGTCTGTTTCTTTTACGCAAATGTGTGGCCTTTACATCGGAGCGGAAGCGGAAGTACAATTGCAGTGTGGTCGTGCGAGGAGAAAGAGAAGGTGCTGCTGCGTCGGGCCACGCGTGGATATGGTGCTGCATTCACTAGAGAGAAGAAGAAATCATTGTTCTGCATCGTTCGGTATTTTTGGTGGGGTTGTGGATGGGGAGAGACGGAAAGTAAAGGGTGTGATTTTCCGCCTTTCCTCGCCCTTTGGGGTTCTTTGCTAGTGCTGTGCTTTGTTTGAAAGGCGGGAGCCCGCCATTTAAATGCAGCCCTCGAACCTGCTGCTTTGTTTGGGAGTTACTATGCACCGCTCCTGACTTTTCTCACTTCCTGTCTAAGAAAAGTGTTAGCAGCTCAAGCTTGACATGTGGCATGGCACGGCACATTTAGCTTGTTTAAAATTGTTGACATTTCTGAGTGTTTCTTAGTAGGATTTTTGGAATAATTTCCATTCGCAGGTTTGGCTATTCCTTTGCCTTGCGTTAGTTACGCCTGCCCTGTCTCCTAAAATACCTCCCAAAAATGATGATCCGTTGGCCTACCAATCAATAGCTTCTCATTTATTAAATTACACATTTAATTGGTCTATCCACTTGACTATAACTTTATTGCATGTTTTGTTGCACTTAGGTGTTGCAAACAATATCGCTTGTTAGAACTATCTGCTCTTTTTTTAACTGGCAGGTCTCAGAAGGCCATATGCGAAAATGTCCTATTTCTTTTAAACTGCAGTTGAGGCCAAGCAGTCTTTAGGCCAACTTCTTAATATCATGAACTGTGTCTTCCCAGCAGCCCAGCCGTTGAAACGGCAGCTGCTGCACGCGGCGTCTGGAGGCCACCGATGGCTGCTCTGACAGTCTCTTGAGAATTCAGCTCCTGGAAGCGGCCCTTATCTCTCCTTCACTCACTCTGTCTTCAGCCCTTCTGTGAGGGAGAAGCAATAACAACATACCACGCCGAAGTTTCACTTCCCTCAACCTGAGAGGTGCACAGGAAGTTTAGCGTAACTGTGACGAGAACAAAGTTCACGTTACCGAAAGTGTAGCTGTGTAAAACATTTCATGTTTATTTTAGCCTTCACGCAGAGCCAGGTTACTTCGCTCTCACATATGACGTAGACAAATGCATTTGGTAAATTGACCATCTTTAGACTGTCCTTCCTATAAATTGGTTAGAACTGTAAAAGTAGGCCCAAAGTGAGTTACAAACCTGAAAGATTATCAAATGCATTTAAAATTGATTGTTATGTTTAAAAAGCAGGTTTCACAAAATGTATTGTTGCATGGGCTTTATACCATACACAATAAGCCAGGGGTCTTCAAACTTCAATACTGCTCCCCTCTCCGCAGTAAAAAAACAAACAAGCATTTGCAATGCAATAGGTCTCGCATTTGCGATATTTTGAGCTATTGGCATTGTAAATGACAATGCCTTTTATGTATGTGTTTAAAAAACCTGCAATAATAAAAGGTATTGTCATTTACAATACCAATAGGTCAAAGTTTTGAAGATGCGCGACCTATTGCATTGTAAATGCTTGTTGCTTAAAATGCTCCCACCAGCATGGTGGGGGCACCTTTGCAACATTTTCAAAGCCAGCCAGTTATTTTTTCATGGCTGCAGCGCTACATTAAAGCAAAGAAGTCGGTTTCTTTCTGAAATGTGAAAAAAATCAACCACCTAGACTTGGATAGAGTTTTTGCCCTGCTCGTGTGGACCAATGATTCATTTTTTGTTTAGCACAAACATTTTTGCATTTTATATACACAGACATGCACGACCATATGGTAGTGATTAGCAGAGGAAAACATCCATTATAGCCATTGTGGTGGTGAAAGCAGACGTTGTTCATACTTACAATATAAATGAATGAAATAGCGAAGGAAGTCGAGTCCGAAATACATATGGCTATTGAAATGCATTCAATGCAAACTTCGAACTAAGGCAAACAACCCTATCCCTCCCCTTCCCCGAATCTGACATTGTCGCTGTATTAATTCGTACATCTATGTCATGCAAATAGGTCATAATAGCTATATTAAGGTGTGGCTAATGGGAGCGTTGAGCCCACATAGTCCTGGCAACAATAGTGTGTGTCATAAGTACTAGTCTGTGCCATGAGACTTCATATAGGAGCACAACAGGATGGTACAGGGAAGTACAGGGGATAGTGTATCACAGGGTGAAGAAGTGGATACTAGTCTAGGAAGGACTGGACACCCCACAGAAAAATACTCTTGGTAATAAAAATCAGTCGTCAGCAGTCTCCTGAGCTTTGAAGGATTTTAACAGTGCATCCCACTCCAATGCTATGGGTCGCTTCTGCAAGCCTGTGTACTCTTGTCTACACAAGGCGTCGCTCTCTGCCATCCCCCAGTCACTCCACCTCCTCCCGCAACTCGGAGACCAGGGGCGTGGCTAAGGACTTCCAACGCCACATCAAGAGACATTTAGCCAGTAAAAGCGCTAAAACTACAAAGCGTGCCACTACTCTAGAGCCCTTGGGTCTTGTATAGAACCCTAGAATACAATGTTCCACCATTTGCCTGTGTTCCAGCTCAGTCAGTTCCGATAAAACAACACGGATATCTGCCCAGTAAGAGGATAGTGAGGGACAGGCCCATAACATATGCAGGAGAGTAGCGTCCGGAGAACCACAGCAGGGGCATGCAGGGGACATTGCGGGTAACATTGAGTGGAGTCTGTGCAGTGTGAGGTAGGTGTGATGCAAGATGGAAACTGAATACATTTGAAGCAGGAGATGCAGAAGATTTTTTTGGGGTACTCGAGAACCCCGAACCCCAAAGAGTGCAGTGACCCACAGTGTGTATCGCCTATATGAATTTGTGAGTGGCTGGTTCGGGAACCCAGTGTTAGAGCATAATGTGTAATGCTGGCATGTGTTAAGAAAAGAGTTTCTGGCAGACCTCGAGTATGTGCAAAGTCTAAGTGAGTCAGAATAATGTCGTCTGCAAAAAGTGCTCCAACTGTTGTAACTCCTCCATGCTCCCAGGAACCCAGCCTGCTCGCTGCAAGAATACCCAAAGAAGTAGGGAGATCATGCAAAAGAATGTTTGAGGCATAAGGTACCCAGGGGACAGTGTAGCACTGGGCCATCCTCCAGTATGCAAAGGCTATGCGCAGCATGAGGGGACAAGAAGAGGGCAAAATGGAGTCTGGGCAGATCAAGCTGTGCAATGTATCCTGGTCGAGCATGGTATTTGTGTAACCAATCTCTGTAAGGTTATGGACAGCCAGCCAGTAGAAGAGACATTGCAGTTGACCTGCCAAGCAGTATGATTTAAAATCCAGGGTGCCCAACCCTCCTTTATCGGGTGGCAGGTGTAGTTTGGACAAGCTAACCCTACGTCGGCCACTTCCCCAGACCAAATCAATTAATAATGTGTTTAATAATTTAAAAATATGGGCTGGTATAAGCAAAGGAAAATGTACAAAGTGGTAATGCAGTTGGGGTAGCATAGCCATCTTAGCAAGGTTCAGACAAACTGACACCAATAGTGGAAAAGTAATCCATAAATAAATTTGTGATTTAAGGAATGCGATCGCTTTTAGGAGATTTCCTTCCAATAAATCCAGTACCTCAAGATATAGCTGTATCCCTAAATAACAAAAAGTCTGTGGTGCTACTTGAATGTTTGCCTCGCCAAAAGGTAGAAAAGGAGGCCTATTATTAGTGCCCTCAGATGAAAAAGCTTAGGATTTATCAATATCAAGATGGAGGCTGGAGAATTCCCCAAACATAGAGAACAATCGAGAGATCTCAGCCAGATTCGCTCGGAGATCTTTCATATACAATATCCTATCATCGGCATACAACGATATTGCATGTGTATGGGGATTCCTCATCCCAGGGCTTCCTGCTGAATTTGTTGTGCCAGGGGTTCTAGAGCTAAAATAAAAAGTAATGGTAACATTGGACAACCTTGTCTGTTGCCACAAAATACAGGGTATGAAGAGGAGCTATGTGGTACTGTCTGATCCATCGCGGTGGGAGAGTTATATAGTAAGTGCACACAGTGTATGTAGGTGGGCTGAATATTAAAAAGCTTGCGTATGGCAAACATAAAGTCCCAACCTAAGATATCAAAGGCCTGCCGGTGATCTAAAGAGAGGCAACCGGCCATCGGGTAGTGGCCGTGGGCAGCGTCCATGGTCTGATGTAAGCGGCATATGTTAAGTGAGGTGTTGTGGTGTGTAACGAAACCACATTGATCCGTATGTAAGAGCTGTGGGAGTAGGGGAAGCAACCGAAGTGCCAGCACCTTGCTCAGGATTATATATTCAGTGTTGAGTCTATAGCAGGTCATGTCAATCAGGGGCTTACCTAGCTTTAAAAGAGAGGGGGAGTAGCGTTACTTCTTCCAGGGAGGTGTAATACAGTTGTTCCAGTTATGGGACCAGTCATTTAGCAAAGGTAGTATAAAATTCAATAGGAAGGCCATCAGAGCCTGGTGTTTAATTATGGGCAAGTTCTTTAAGGGCCCCTCGAATTTTACAGGGGGTGAGGGAGGTACCCAAAGCCTCCTTATCCATAGCTGACACTTTGGGCAGTGCCAACCGTTCCAAAAAAGAGTGTGCGGCAGTTGGGCCATCAGGGAAGCATTGTATAGGGTGGTGTAAAAGTCATGGAATGCTGCATTAGTCAACAGTTGGGTATTAACATGGGTGTGTTGAGGCACTATTATGGTAAGGATAGGTGTGGGCAGGGGCATTGGCCTAATCATGCGAGCTAGCAATGCGCTAGATTTGGCAGCCTCAGTGTTGGTCTTCTACACATAGGCCCTGTAATCGATAATGTGCATGCGCTCAAGGAACTCAGCATATTCAATTCTGGCTTCTTGTAACTTTAGTGCATGTACATCAATTTCCACTGCAGCCTTTTCCAGGGAGTCTAGACTGTTCATGAGACTGTAAGATTGCGGAGGAGGGTTTTGCGGGCTCCCACAACTGCATTTGGGGATGCCCCTTGCACCACTACCTTGAATGTCTCCCACGCCACTAACGGAGAGGAGGCCATGTTAGAGTTTTCCGCAAAATAGGTAGCGATCGTATTGGCCATGGTCTCTTGAAACACCACATCTTCTAGGAGTTGAGGCTGCAAGTGCCAGGTGGTTAAAGGAAACGGCACCTGGCCTCAAGATAGTGTGATTTCCAATGGGTTGTGATCTTACAGAGTTTTCCGTAGGTATGTTGCATGGGTGTTATTGACCTGGAGAGAGGTAGTGCAAAGGATTCTAAAGTGGGGTGCATGCAGCGCATGTGGAGGGGAATAAAATGAGTATTTGCACATGCCATAATTATGACTGCACCATACATCAGACAGGGTTCACCCTTCAATCTGTTGCTGCAGGGCCTTGGCCTATCACACCGAACCAGCTCACGGTAGAGGGAGTGGGAGCAGTCTAAATTAATATCTTATACCTCAGTAATGCCCTCTCCTATGACCCAGGGATATTGTGCCCAGTTCGCAAGGACTGTGAAGAGGTGCACCAAAAAGACATCCTGTTCGGTGTTGGGGCGTAAGCACTACCGAGCACCACAGGTGCTCCATCCAAGGTACCCCTGAGAAAAACATATCGGCCATGCACATCAATTCTAGTGTTAAGGGAATCCCTGAACACCCCATGTGAAGGCAGTATAGGAGGTATGAAACAGCTGCCCCTCCATTTATTATGCAGTTTAAGGGCTTCAGGGGAAGTGAGCTGGGTCTCCTGCAAATATACTATGTGTGCCTGACGACTGTGCAACTGAGCCAGTATTCTGTACCTTTTCAACATGAACTCCATGCTCCTGACGTTCCAAAAGATCACGTTATATTTGTGTATGACAGCCAACATCATGTAATATGAGTGAGTGATGGAATCCAAACATTTTCTAACATATGATAATACCATGGACATAAATCACGGGTGACGATGTTGTGTAACCGAATACAAACCCCACAATACAAGGTCCAGCGATGAACACTTTTTCGAGCAAAGACTAGGAGCCCCGGGAATCCAGCCTATGAAGGGTACATCATACATGGAAGAGAGCTTATAAAGAGATAGCAACAATCTTATAGGGTTCCCCATAATGATACTAGTGCAGCTGTGGAGGTAGTATGTGTACACAGTTGTCCACCACCATAAGGAGCACCAACTCTCCCACTCAGGGGGCGGGGGCTTCCATAATGTCATCAGTATTAGTCTCCAAAGGAGTTGACACCACAAGTCACTCATACCCAATCAGGGGCAGTCACCCAGACAACAGTAGTCATGAAATTTAGCCCAGAAGATTATTAGAAGTCTATGGGGTGACCAATGGGAACAGTGCCATGCTGCCCCCGGAGTCGGAGTCCGAGGTGCTGCCCAGTGACGAGCTGGTACTGGTGTGCAGCCTGATGTCCCGAAGAGAAGTTGCTGATATAATTGCAGCTCTCTGTCCCTCCAGAGCCTGCTACGGAGATGGAGTTGCACTCACCTGATTCCAAGGAAGAGGTCCTCAGCATTGTTTCTGGGGTGGTCATTGTGCCTTAGGCTTCATTGGCTGTGGAAAATGGGAAATGGAAAAGTGCTGTTCCACCAAATCCCACGCTGCCTCAGGGGTGTAAAAAAAGAGGGATTGCAGCTCATGGATCACCTTGAGTCTGGCTGGGAACAGTAGGGCATATGTGAGACCCACCGTACGTACCTGTGGCTTAACTGCTTGGTAGTAGGAGTGTTGGCACTGGAATTCAAGCGTATAGTCTGGGAATAGTAAGATCCGTACCTTATCCATAATGATGGGTGCTGTCTATCTTGCGTATTGAAGGAGTACGTCCCAGTCTTTGAAGTTTAGTATGTGGGCCACAGAAGGGCACAGCGGTGCACCTGGAGGCGGCCTCCTTGCTGGAACCTGTTGCGCTTTCTACGCTGTAAACATGTCCAAGCCCGTTTCACCACTATGTTTCGGAGCCAGTTCTCCACATACTATGTGGCATTGTAACCCTCAAACCCCTCTGGCATTCCAATGATTCTGGCATTTTTCTGGTGTGCCTGCCCTTCGGCATCCTCTGCTCGCTCCTGAAGAATATAAACCTGCCCACGGTGTTGGGCAACAGTGGAGATCTGTTCCATCTGCCAAGGTGTTCAGGAGGAAAGGGTCACCTCATTAGTTTTGACTCTGTCAGACAATTTCCTATGATCATCTTTGAATAGGCTGAGATCAGTAGTGATAGCATCTAGCCGCTGTTTAGTGGCCAATCTGGAATCACGTATCTCCTGCAATTTGATGTCCAATTTAACCAATGGGGGCAATCCATTGTAGGGGGTATGCAATCTTCTGGAGCCATTACGGAGGAGCATTCCGATGGTGTGGACTGGAAGAGGCAGTGACCTGGAGGCTTAGTAGTTTTGGCTCTAGTATGGCCCATGTCACACATCACACTGTGTCAGCTTATTGGGGATAGAGAACACAGGCAACAGCGCACAGTGCTCTGGGCAGCACAAACAGTGGTATGGAGAGTGTGTACAGTTCTGGTTCACCCAGCTCCAGATGTCTGTGTGGTAGCATACTTCAGCAACTTGACAGGTGGGAAGACAGTACAGAAGAGAATAGACAAGTGCAGTCTTCTGTCTCCATTGCAGGAAGCACTGTAGGATTCAAATGCGCTGCCCCTGCTGATGCCTAGTTCGTGGCTCATGAGGTGATAAACAGTATAGGCCTCTTTGGGGGGGAGAGGGGAAGGAGTAAGGCCAGTTTGATGAAAGCATCTCCTGCAGAGTCTTATCACTGTGGTGCAAGCATCAAGGAGGGCACCTGGGAGGTTACCTGCAGCAGCAATGCTATATTGAATATGCCAGGATAGGGGAAAAGAACTGCATACTCACTGCAGAACTAGTCTGTCCAAGACGTGATGGAGAGCATATAGTCAGTGTTCTAGGCCAAGGGGGCAGTTTGACCCAGCCAGGCCATCCCAGACCTGGGTATTACTAGAGGGTTCAACCAGCAGCCAGGGCCGGACTGGCCGTAGCGGGCACCAGGCGTTTTCCCGGTGGGCTGGAAGGGTGGGGGGCAGTTTTGGAGCGGTGGGGACCGTTTTTGTTACAGGGCTCAGTTTTGCAGCAGTGCTGCAATATCGGCCCCCTGTAACAAAAGCGGGAGAGGTGCTTCTCATTAGCATCCCCCCACCGCCCTGGGGCCGGTGTAGCTGAAATGCCATAGTTGGTTTGTGTTCCCAGTCCGGCCCTGCCGCCAGCCTCCATAATCCCAGGCAGGGGGCCGTCGAGTATCAAGCGTCCCGTGTGTTTGGGTTGTGCCTTCGCTGAATTAGGCATGGGAGGGGTCACCAGCCTTTAATGTGAACCACGGTGCAGTCGGCAATTGGTTCCATACTCACTGGCACCAGTCATCCCCAGATCGCTGTTGGGCTCGGGGCTGTTCACATCGCTTCCTTTCATTCTCTCCACCCCACCGCGGGAAGTTCATCGCAGCCTTGTGGCATTTTTTGTGGCCCCCGATGCTGCAGAGCTCTGTGCTGTAGCATCCCAGGGGCGTCCTTCTGCAGGCCCAGTAAGTCTAAACACACAGGTGGGGGGCATACACAAGCGCTCTCACCGCAGTTCTGGTAACTATGAGGCAATGTCCTTGGGGTGATCCTGGCCTACATAGCCACTACTTCCACTAGCCGGTGCAGAAGAAGTCTGTGGGCCTCGCATGGGGTGCGAGGGATGATCAGCGTCCACCTCCCTAATGCGTGACAGCACCGGCCACTGCAGGCTGCGGCAGTCTCAGTGGAGCATGGCCGCGTCGGTAACCCTATACAGCTGAGCACGTTTTTGGGCGTTCGGCCCTGTAGCCCACAGTCTTCTCTCAGCCGATCACTGACTCTCACCTTCTATGGTGTACAGACATAATATCGAGTTTTTTATTTCGAACTGCAGAAATATCGAGTTGGAAATATCGAAGGGACAGAATATCGACATCAAGAATATCGGTGACCAGAATATCGACCTGAAGGTAAGAAATATCATTTTTGTTAATATCGAAGTCAGTAATATCGTTTGCAAAAATATCGTTGTTAATAATATCGATGTTTATATTAGTGTTATGTATTTTAGTATGTATTTTATATGTATGTGTTCTATATTTTTTGTTTATTGTTTTGTTTTTTAAATATATGTATTACATTTTTAGAAGTTAGTAATTTTTTTTAAAGTAAATTTTGCATTTTAGTACCGTAGCGGGTTGTTGGTTTATAGGGGAATAGGGTGGGAAGTAATTTAATTATAATAAAGTAATTATTAATTTTTATTTTTGGGTATTGATACTTAATTTATTGTTAATTAATTATTAATTGGTAATTAATTTTTAATAATTGATTAATTGATAATTATATTAATTGTGTTCATTTATTTTAGGAGCGGGTTGTGGGTTTATAGGGGAATAGGGTGGGAAGTAATTTATTATAAGAAAGTAATTATTAATTTGTATTTATTGGTATTGATAATTAATGTATTGTTAATTAATTATTAATTGGTAATTAATTTTTATTAATTGATTAATTGATTATATTAATTCTGTTAGTTTATTTTAGGAGCGGGTTGTGGGTTAATAGGGGAATAGGGTGGGAAGTAATTTAATTATAATAAAGTAATTATTAATTTTTATTTATTGGTATTGATAATTAATTTATTGTTAATTATCAATTGGTATTTAATTTTTATTAATTGATTAATTGATTATATTAATTCTGTTAGTTTATTTTAGGAGCGGGTTGTGGGTTAATAGGGGAATAGGGTGGGAAATAATTTAATTTTATTAAAGTAATTATTAATTTTAATTTATTGGTATTCATAATTAATTTATTGTTAATTAATTATTAATTGGTTATTTAATTAAAAAAATTATTAAATTGATAAGCATGTTAATTTTAACCCTCTGCTATCCAACACTTTCCCTACAGTTACAGTTTCTGGAGTGGGAATAGTATCCAACACTTTCCCTACTGTTGCACTCTCCGGAGTTGGAATAGTAATTTTTACCCCTACGCTATCCAACACTTTCCCTACTGTTGCATTCTCTGGAGTGGGAATAGTAATTTTAACCCCTTCACTATCCAACACTTTCCCTACTGTTGCACTCTCTGGAGTGGGAATAGTAAATTTTACCCCTACGCTAACCAACACTTTCCCTACTGTTGCACTTATTGGAGTGGGAATAGTAATTTTTACCCCTACGCTATCCAATACTTTCCCTACTGTTGCACTCTCTGGAGTGGGAATAGTAATTTTAACCCCTACGCTATCCAACACGTTCCCTACTGTTGCACTCACTGGAGTGGGAATAGTAATTTTTACCCCTTCGCTTTCCAACACTTTCCCTACTGTTGCACTCAGTGGAGTGGGAATAGTAATTTTTATCCCTACGCTATCCAACACTTTCCCTACTTTTGCACTCTCTGGAGTGGGAATAGTAATTTTTACCTCTACGCTATCCAAAACTTTTCCTACTGTTGCACTCTCTGGAGTGGGAATAGTAATTTTTACCCCTTTGCTATCCAACACTTTCCCTACTGTTGCACTCACTGGAGTGGGAATAGTAATTTTTACCCCTACGCTATGCAACACTTTCGCTACTGTTACACTCTCTGGAGTGGGAATAGTAATTTTATCCCCTCCGCTATCCAATATTTTCTCTACTGTTTTAGTTAATGTAGTGTATAATTTATTTTAAAAAGATTGAAAATATTGTAATTTTTTAATTTGTTATATATATTTTTTATATTTTTATTTATATTATTGTTTTTAGTAGTAATTAAAAGAATTATTTATAAATGTTATTAAGTAAGTATATATATTATATTTTATACGTATAAATGTTTAATTTATTTTTACATTATATGTATTAGTTATAATTTTAAACATTTTAAAATAATTTTAACTGTTTCTTTTAATTATATGTATTATTTACTTTATTTAACATTATTTTTTAAACATTAAAAAAAAAACGATATTTTTAACAACGATATTTTTGACAACGATATTTTTTTTCTCGATATTTTTGTACTTACCATAATGTAGATAGGACTTCGATATTGTGGACATCGATATTTCGGCTCCGATATTTTTGTCGTCGATATTTCTGTAGTCGATATTCTGTCAGTGATTCACCTTCTATAGCCCCGCTTCGTCGGCCGGCCTCAGCACTCTCCTGGATGTACAGTTGCCCATGGCCACGGCGGGCCCGCAGAAAATCTCTGGGGGTGGATTACATTACTTGTAATGCAATTCTATTGGTGCAGCAAGTTTATTTATTTATTTATTTATTTATTTTAAAGGTTTTATATAGCGCTGGCTAGACCCAGGGGTATCAGAGCGCTTTACAGGAGTGTGAGGAGGTACAGTAATCGATACATTTGGTCAAAAACATTGCAATAAGAACCAATATAAGGAAAGCAGATAAATACGAATGCTAATTACAAAAGTCGAATACTAAGCTCAAGTGCGTAGAGAGTGATTAGGTGAACAGGAGAAGATAAAGGAGGGGGATAAGGAGAGAGGGAGATAGGGGAATAGGGGAATGGGAGATTAGTGGGAGGCCGTGCTGGAGGCTGGATGTCATAATTAAAGTTAGAGGCAGGGAGGGGGGGTTAGGGGAGGGGAAGGAGTAGCGTGAGGGAGGGGAGTTAGGAGGGAGGATGGGGGGGAGAGAATTGGAGGGCAAAAGGGGAGAGCCTGATGTGGCGCAGAGTGGGAGACGGTGTCATAGGAAGGTATTATTGACCCCAATATTTGTTGAGGAGGTACAATTTGAGGTCTTTTTTGAAGTTGATGTAGAAAGGGTTACAGCGTAGGTCTTTTGGCAGGGAGTTCCAGATGGAAGGAGCGTTTCCAGAGAAGGAGCGAGCTTGTGTGCATTTCTTTTTTAACAGAGGGGGGATAAGAATGAGGGCGTTGGTGCTCCTTGTCGGTCGAGCGCAGCCCGCTTTGTGGAGTTTGTCAGAGAGGTAACGTGGGGAGTTTTGGTGAAGGGCTTTGTGCGTGATACATGCAATCTTATAGGTGGATCTGCCTTCGATGGGAAGCCATTTGAGGGTTTTAAGTGCGGGGGAGATGTGGTCGAAACATTTATAGTCAGAGATAAGTCTAGCAGCTAGGTTGAGCACAGATTTGAGTGGTGCAAGATGGACTTTGGGTGTTCCAGCGAGGATTGCGTTACCATAGTCTATTCTCGACAGGACAAGCCATTGGACAACAGTTTTGAAGTCATCAGCCGGGATGAAGGTTTTAATTTTCTTGAGATGACGGAGAGTGAAGAGTGCTCCTTTGGCTGTGGTTTTTATGTGGGAGGTAAGGGCAAGGCCATTGTCAATGGTGATACCTAGAGATTTAACTGAATTGGAAGTGGTGAGAGAGCAGTTGAGAGCATTGAGGTCAGATATCCAGTCTTGTATGGGGAGTGGGTTGTTTTTAGGGGAGAAGAGAATGATTTCAGTTTTTTTAGAGTTGAGTTTGAGATGATTGTGGTGGAACCAAGATTGGATCTTGGTCAGGGTGTCATTGAGGTGCAGGACATCAGAGTGGGATTTAATCTTATAGTAGAGTTGAGTGTCGTCGGCTTAGATGTGGTAATTGATTCCTGCTTGTTTGAGAATGAGGGTGAGGGGTTCCATGAAGAGGTTGAATAGAGCAGGGGAGAGAATGGATCCCTGCGGGACACCGAGGGAGATTGGAGTGGGGTTGGAGAGGCAGTTCTCGATTTTGATTTGTTGGGTTCTGTGTTGGAGAAAGGAGGTGAACCAGTCAAGGACATGGCCGTTGAGGCCAAAGCGGGCTTTAAGAGTGTTAAGTAAGGCAGTGTGGTTAACTGTATCGAAAGCAGCGGAAAGGTCAAGGAGAATGAGTAGGCAAGACTCGCCATTGTCAAGTGAGTGATGAATGTCGTCCACTATATTGAGCATGGCACATTCTGTGCTGCATCCTTTTCTGAAGCCGGATTGCATTGAGTCAAAGAGGTCGAAAGTGTTGATGTGATTATCCAGTTGGAGCAGGGCGCATTTTTCAAGGGCTTTGGAGAGGAGAGGGAGGTTAGAGATAGGTCGGAGGTTATTTGGGTCATTGGGATCTGCGTTGGGATTTTTGGGGATGGGTGTGACATTTGACCCAGTTGGAGGGAGGCGGGAACACACCCTGTGGTCAGGGATGAGTTTATAATGGTGGTCCAGAGTGGGGCGATGATATGTTTAGGGTCTTGGACTAGGTTAGAGGGCATAGGGTCTTTGGTGTGAGAGGATGGTTTAAGCTTAGAGATGATGTAATAGACTTCGTGTTCTGTGACAGGGTGAAAATTATGCCAGGAGGCGTTGTTTTTTAGTTGTTGGGTGAGAAAAGGGTAGGATTTAGGTGGGAAGGAAACGGATGAGAGACGGGAAGGGACCTGGGGGGGATTTGATGGGGATGGAGATTCAGGAGAAATGTCATAAAAAAGTAGTGGGTTGGGAGAGGGGGGATTTACGAGGAAGGATTGATCTATTTTAGTGATTTTATCAGAGAAGAAATTAGCAATTTCTTCGCATTTCTCGTTTGTGGCCATCAGCTTTTGGGGGGCAGCGGATGTTTGGTTTTTGACGATGCTGAATAGTTCTCTAGGTCTATTTTTAGCCCTATCTAGCTGCGTGCAGAAGAAGGAGGCCTTTTCATTGAGGATGTGTTTTTTGTAGTTGGACCTAGCAGATCGGAGGAGGGCAAGATGGGAGGGGGACGGGTGTTGCCTCCAGGTTCTTTCGGACTGTCTAAGAGAGCGTCTTTCGTTGTTGAGATCAGAGTTGAACCAGGATTTGGAAGGTATGTTTCTTTGAGCTTTTAGTTTGGGAGGGGCCACTTGGTCTAGGACCTCGGCAACTGATTTATTATAATGTTCGGTGAGGGCGTTCGCGTTTTGGGAGAAAGGGGCGAGCAGGAATTGGGCTTTGAGTTTCGTTTCAAGTTTGCCGGGGGGGATAAGATGAAGGTTTCTGGTCAATTTCTTGTGTTTGATGCTTTTGGCGTGGAAGGGGGGGGCGTAGTGGTGATCGTGAAGAGGATGAGGTGATGGTCAGACCAGTCGATGGGGATGATGTTGGAAAGGGAGGCCAAATCATTATTGGTGATGATGGCATCAAGAGTAGCCCCTTTGGTGTGAGTTGGAGAGTGACAAATTTGTTTAAGGTCACTAATCTCCAGAAGATTCATGAGGAGATTAACAGCAGGGTCTTTGATTTCATTCCAGTGGAGGTTGAAGTCTCCAAGGAAGAGATTTTTAGAGTTGGAAAGTGAGGATTGGGTGAGGAGGTCAGAAAGTTCCTCTGCGAAGGGAAGGGATTCGCAAGGGGGATGGTAGATATTATGTAGGCGAATAGGAGGGGCGCCCTGAATTTTAAGTTCTGCTCCGAGGTATTCAAAGGTGGTGGGGTCAGAGTTCTTGACCAGCGAGATTTGAAGTTCGTTTTTAAAGATGATAGCTAAACCACCTCCAATACTATTTGGTCTATCTTTTCTGAGTATGGAGTAACCGGGGGGGGAGAGTAGGTCAAGGATAGATGCAGAGTGGGCCTTGAGCCAGGTTTCCGTTAGGAAGGCAATGTCAATGTCTTCACTGAGAATGGTTTCAGCTATTTCAGTCACATGCTGGACAGCTGAGCGGCAATTGACCAGCATGCATGTGAGGGGTTTCGGGTTATTTATGGGGGGAGGGCATGTTTGGATAGCGGTAAGTTGTGTTGGGGGTCTAGGGGAGACGGGGGAGGAAGGGATTCTGGACGTCCCCAGGATCACGGGAATGGTGGAGTGGGGTGTGGGAGGGTCAGTTGGATATTTATGGAGGTAGGAGTTACAAAGGTCGAGGAGGTCTGAAGGGGAGAGATGGCTTGAGGCACGGGGGGTCGGTGTGAACAGTTGCAGCGAGGGAAGGTTCTCCACTGTTGAAGGTTGGAGGTGTTTTGTGCGTCAGCGCTTGGGGAGATTGCACGGTTTAGGAGGATTTCAGAGGAGAGGGAGTTAAAATCTTTCCTGAGTTGAGAGATTTCAGACGACATGGAAAGCTCTTTCCTGAGCTGGGAGAGTTCAGACGACAAGGTAAGAAGATAGCTTTCGATGTTAGATAGGGTCTGTGTTAGATTAGGATCCGAGTTTTCTGGGGAGAACGGTCTGTGGAGTGTGTAGGTTGGGAGGTCGGGGGGGTGGTGGAGAGGCGTTCTCAGGTTGTTGGATGAAGGGAGGTCCGTGTAGTCGGAAAGGGAGTGTATAGACTCATAGTCGGTGTTCTGAGGTGGTAAGGGTTCTTGAGGGGAGAGAGGGGTGATAACATCCTGGCTAATAATAACATCCTGGCTAAGGGGGGGAAGGCAGTTTGGAGAAGGTGAAATTGGTACAGGCATTTGAATAACAGGAGAATCTGGAGGGGGGTGCTGGAAGGAGGAAGTGAGGGAGGGGGTGTACCTAGTGGTGGGGGGAGGAGTCATTAGAGAGAGAAAGGGTTTGGGAGACTGGGCATGCTGTTGGGGTGTCCGGATGAGGGAGGGTTGCTAGCGAGGGGGGGTAATTGGAGGTTTGGGTTAGAGAGTCATCACTTGCAGTATAAGTACCTGTAGGATGAGGGGTTGGGGACAAGGAAGGGGAGGGAAAAGGGGTGTCAATCTGTTGGGAGGTTGAAGTGTTAGGATAGTAGGTAGGATAAGGTGTTGAAATGTTGTTCAAAGATGGTGAGGTTGTTTTCTGAAGCTTGGATTAGGATGTTACCAGATTTGAAAATGGAGATGTCTATTTCGCCAAGGAAAGCAGGGGAAGGGGAGGTGGACAATTTCAAACCATACAGGATTTTACAGGATTTAGTGATGGGGAGGTGGTGGCGAAAAATGCTTTTCCATTTGGAGGGACGTTTGGAGTAAAAAATGTAGTTGGTTTTTATTATGGAGGAGAGGCTAAGGTAGTTATCGACAAATAGGGTTTCATGGTGACCAATAAGTAGTTTGTGTTTGAAGTTTTTCTTAGCGTTTTTGGAGAGATTAGGTGGGTAGACGATGGACCAAGAGTTAGGGCCGTGTCTAGTGATGGGTGAGTCCTGTGGATTGATTCTGTAGTCTGTTGTAATGAGGGGGTGTGTGAGGGGCGGCATGGTAGTTGGATTAAGGAGGCTAGGGGAGGGGGAAGGAGGAAGGGGGGAAGACCTGAAGGGGGGCGTAGAGAGGTGTGGGAGTCGGATTAGGGGCAGGGTGAAAGTGAGCGAATAGAGTAAGAACCAGAAGGGGGGGGAGGGCCGCGTTAGGGGAAGGAGTAAGAGGATAGTGTTGGAGGGAGAAGATGCAGTAGGTCAGAGTCAGGTGTCAGGTGGGCTAATCAGTCAATACACATATTGGAAAACCTGGACAAGTGTAGGAACAGGTAGGAATAAGGGGACGGAAGAGGGATCAGGGCAAGGGGGAGGAGAAATGGAATAATCAAAGAGGGACAGAAAGAGACATTGAGGGTTTGGTGAAAAACTAAGGGAGATAGTGGCAACAGATGGTGAGCAATATGTAAAGCAGGTAGTAACTTACAATCATAGCCAATAGAAGTAAACCACAATGAGAAACAATACAAAAGAGCACGTAGGGTTCAAACCATCATTAAGGTAGTCAGTAGTTCCACTATGGAAGAATAGTTAGGCAGTAGTCGAAAAAAATGACAGTATATATTACAAAATTAATAGCATAGGCTGGTAGTCTTGGTAGCAAGGAAGTATCAACGTTCCAAATCGGCCAAAAAGTCAGGATTATTGGTGGGAGAGGATTGTGGGACTGAGCGCTGCCAGCAGGTTAGGTTAAATAGTGAGAGGCAAGCCCAGGGAGCTGGGGAGGCCATGAGATGCCAGTGAGAGGAGGCTAACAGTATGTTTGGTGGAAGACCATCCGTTAATTTGTGGGGTGAGATCGTGCCGGTTACCGTCACCTTGAGGGATCGAGTCACCGGGACAGATACTGGTCCTCCGGCCCGTGGACGAAGACCGTAAGTGTATCGTTCCCCGAGCGAGAGGAGGTTGCGGGGTGCGTTTAACCCCAGTCAAAAGGAGTTGTGGGGAGGCGTCGCAGTTCAGAGCCCACTCTGGGAGAGGAAAAGAAGTGGCAGTGTTTAGCAGTAATAGAGGGAGCCAGGGAGAGTGGAACAATCTAATGGCCGTCTCATGGAGTCATCAGAGTCGGGGGAATCAGCTCTGCAGCAAAGGGCGAGTGTGGGAACCAGCGTCACACCGAAAATGCCTGAATTCTCTCGGTAGGCACAGAAGATATTGGCGAGATGGGAGCAGGTGGCTGGGACACCAGCAGGCGCAACAACGTCCCCGAGTCCAGAAGCACACACACATGACAAGACTGGGTGAACCTGGCAGGGGGCGCCTCCTCAAGAGAACCAAAGGCAGGCACGTCGCACGCAATCTAGTGGAGCGACGTTGGGACACTGAGGCCATACTTTAACCCTCCATCGCCATCTTGAGTCTCCTCACCATCTCGGGGGAACAGGCCCCGCCACAAAATGGCCACACTGGAGTCCGGGCAATTTCTCGGGACTGGGGCCGCACAGGACCGGAAGAACCAGCGGAAAATCAGGAGGCCGCAGGGGGGCCCGGCCGATGAACAACAGAGGCAGCGGGAGGTCCGGGGGAGGCGGCTTCGGTTGCGCACCCGACGGCTGCAGCTGAGGAGGCAACCAAGGTGGAAAATCAGGAGGCCGCAGGGATGCCCGGCCGAAGAACAACAGGGGCAATGGGAGGACCAGGGAAAGGCGGCATCGGCTGCGCACCCAGCGACAGCAGCAGAGGGGGCAACCAAGGGAGAGGAGCGTCGGATCCCAATGGGGGCTGAGGCAGCCGGCATACCTCACCTGAGTTGGTGCGCTGGGGGGGGCAGCCCAACGGTCGTCCTGGCGGGCAGAGGAGGGCGAGACAGCCGCGGGTCCAGGAGGCCATGGTGGGAGGTCGGTCTCCTGAAACAGCTCGTAGTGAGGACCAGGAAGGAGACCGCCGCCCCGATACATAGGGGCCAGGTCAGAAGACACCACGGGCCCAGTCAGCAGAAGCTCACCTCAAGTCCGGGCGGACAGGGCCCGGGGGGTCCTGAGGGCCTGAACCTGGGTGTAAGCAGAGGGGGGAGCACTCCAAGACGCTGCAGCCCAGTGTGCTCGGCTCTGGAAGGCCTTGATACCAGATGGAAGCCGGCAGCAGTCCCCGGAACGGCGAGAAGCGACCTCGGTCCGGAAGGCCGTAGCAGCACCACATCCCTGTTCAGAGGGCCAGAGCCAGGAGGGGGGACCGGTCCTTCAGGGAAGCAACGAGGAAAACCTCGGAAGTCAGGGGGTCATCCCAAAACCAGCTCGGCCAGAGTCAGGGGGGATCGGTCCAGGAGGGGAGCAGCGAGGCAACCTCTATAGTCAGGAGTTCATTCCAAGAAAGGCTCGGCACTGGCGAGGAGGCGCCAGGACAGGGAGGGAGCGTCAGATCCGCAGAGGTCATCCCACATCCAGTCGGCAGGAGCAGGACCGCATCCCCGTTTCACTGGCCCGACCAAGGATGTCCCGACACTGCATGCCGATGAAGCAGAAGATCTTGGCAGTCTGGAGCTTGCCCCAAGTCCGGCTCGGTGGCACGGCAGCAGGCGAAGATCGGCTAGGAGAACGAGGAGAGGGCACGTTGGATCCTTGGAGATCGTCTCTGAAGGTAAGGATCTTTTCGAAAATGAGTCCGTAGATATACCGTTGTTAGGTAAGATGGTAGGCGTCGGGTGGAGGTCAGATGGGCGGGTAAACAGGGGTAAAGTTACTGTTTCGGTAAACCCCAACCCGGGAGCTCCTAGGGAGAGCTCCTATTCGGTGGCCATCTTGTCGGATCTCAAGCAAGTGTCACTCTCGGGCTGTGAGCCTTCAGAAACAATGCAGACCACCTTGCCGCTAGGCCCAGTGATTAGGGTGTTGTCCAAGCCGGCAGTCAGCACTCGCCGGAAGCAGGATCCGGTGCAGCGAGAACGGGGGGGCACCTGAGGTGCCTTACATCATGTGGGATGCCCCTGTTAGTGTCTAATAAATGTGGATGCCAGGGTCTGGGCCCGGGAGCTCTTAGTTCATGCGGTCGCCGGTTTTGGTGGTTAGCCATGCCCCCTATCTTGTGTAGGCCAATGATATCTGATAACTTTTATGCCCTGGTCTGTCATGGTATCCATGGCAGTTCAGGTCAAGAAATATATGCGTAAGAGGGTCCTCTCTATTAAGACTGCCCTTTTATTGGACTGAAGCTAGAGGCCTTGTAGACTGCTGTATACAGGCTTACAACTGCAGAGCCATATGAGTTTTTGCCATCAGAAACATGATGACCCCCATCTCTAAATGAGATGGAAGACCACAAGTTTGGCAGAACAGGGACACAGGTGTCTTTATTGTTTTTCTCCCATTCTGTTAAAATCTAATTGATTCCCTTATTTATTATAGTGAGAACCTGTACACAACATAAAAGAGTGTAAAAGATCTGCATAGAAAATATATATATATTTTTTTCTTTTTTTAAATAGGTCTTTATTCAAATTTTCTTTATACAGCATAGTAAGAAACAAAATCCAATCATGAATTCTTTACCGTACCCTTCCATGCCCTCCCACCCCCCCACCCCTGCCCGTGGCCGATCCAGCCCAGTTAGTGTCCATAAACCTTTCATATATCATTTAGCATAGATTGTAAAACATGAAAAAACAGTCAAACGTATCTATCTTGGCCGTGTCCCAATAGGTAATAGGTAATATTGCCATTAAGTTAGCCCACTATCCCCCGTGAGCTCCCTTCCTCATTCCTATTCACTGATTGAGTGGGACCAATTCATTAGGGGAGCCCAGATAGCTAGCCCTATGGCTCTCGCCCTGTGGCCTCTTCTAGAATAAACCTCTCTCTCCATCCTATGCACCGCAAGAAATCTTCCTAGCCACTGTTGGCCAGACGGAGGAGTGGGATCAAGCCAATGAGTGGCCAAACATTATCTGAAGACTGTCATGGCAATAAAAAGAAAGGACTGGCTTTGATTTGAAGATATAGAATGTCCAACCCCCAATACAATCAATTGAGATGATAAAATAATTTCACAACCCAGCATGGTTCCCAACATATTGCTAACATCCTGTTTCAGAGTGTCTAGCACTGGGCAATCAGCGAACATATGTATTATATCCGCTGCGTGATAACTGCACCGGGGACATGTTGATCCTGCCATCCTACCCCATTTAGCAATTTTAGCAGGTGTGATATAGAGGTTGAACCATGTTTTAAAACATTGGAGCTGAAGATTAGCTGCAATGAATGACGTCTGGGCCAGATGTAATGAGTCTTCTATTTCTTCCAGTCCCACCTGTAAAAGTCCCTGCCAACGCTCAGCGTGTTTATTCAAATCATCCAAAGTCAACTCATTCAGCATTTTATATACCTCACCTAGTGTAGTAGAGCCCTTAAGTAATCCCTCAATCAACTTCACCCCAGAAAAACCACAGGCGCCACCGGTTTTCTTAACTAAAAAATTTCTTATTTGGAGATATTTAAAGAATTGCCGATTATCTAACCCAAATCGATCTCTAATAGTCTCGAAAAGCACCACCTCATTCCCACTTGTGATATCACCCACCACCCTAACTCCTTTATCATACCAATACCTCATGTACCCATCATTAAAAATATTTGGAAGAAAGCTGTTCTTAAATATAGGGTTATAGGCGTTGATACGCCCGAGGCCAAGCTTTCTCCGGACCGCGGTCCAAACCTTAAATGCACAGAGTAGCGTTATAAATTTAGCCCTTCTGTAGTAATTCAATTCTATATGTCGTAAAAGACACCCACGAGCCTCATCCCCCAGTAGCAACTCAAAGACAGATGTGGGTGACCTACTCAGCATAGCTTCCGCCTTTTCATTAAGTAATATCCCTACCTTGTGTAACACTGAGGCCCAGTGATAAAACTGAAGATTGGGTACTGCCCACCCCCCTCTTTCTCTCGGTAATGTTAACCATTTTAGCGCTCTCCGAGGGTGGCTATTAGCCCATATAAACCTGGAGAATAAATGATTCATAGCGACAAACCAGGAATTACAAACACACAGAGGAATAGTTCTAAAAAAATACAAAATCCTGGGTAAAAAAAGCATTTTGATAGCGTTGCATCTCCCTACCATCGTGAGTTTGAGATTTTCTAATCTATTGAATTCAGCTTTAAATTTAACGAGCAGTGGGTCCAGATTATTTCCTGTAATCTTCACAACATCTGCCATAATTTCTACGCCTAAGTAAATTGCACTCTGTACCACCCACGAGTCATTCAACTGAAGACCTTTACCAACCAGAACCTGAGTTTTAGTTGAATTCAAACGGTAGCCAGAAAATTTCCCAAAAATATCGGCTTCTTTTTCAATCTCCCTCAGTGCCGTCATGGGATTTGAAGTAATAATCGCAAGATCATCGGCATATGCCAGTATCTTGGTGTTCCCCCCCATATGTTCGATCTTCCTAACTAACGGATCTATATATAGTGCAAACAATAATGGGGAGCACGGGCATCCCTGGCGGGTCCCCCTGCTAATCTTAACAGGGTCCGACATCTCTCCCATTATTGATATCCTTGCCACTGGGTCTTTATACATCATTTTAATGGCGGTGATAAAGCCATCCCCGAACCCTCTGCTCTTTAAAGTTGCCCACAGAAATGGCCAGGAGACCCTATCGAAGGCCTTCTCTGCATCAAGCAGGATGAGCCCGATAGGGTCCCCTGTAATTCCTGCTTCATCAAAAAGAGCGATAACCCTCTGAATATGATCTATTGTGCTCCGTCCGGGTACAAATCCATGCTGGGTTGGAGAAACCAATTTCTTAATAATTATCGTCAGTCGCATAGCCAAAATTTTAGCATATACTTTGACGTCACCATTTATTAAAGTGATGGGACGATAAGACCCCATTTCTCTCACCGGTTTACCTTTTTTAGGGAAAATGACGATATTAGCTGATCCCCAAGACCCAGGAGCTCCTATCCCCGCCTGAGCTTCCAAAAACACTTCCTTCATTAACTCCTGCAAAGGGAAGGCGAAGATTTTGTAGAATTCACCAGGAATGGCATCCGTACCCACCGCTTTACCATTTACTAATGACCTAATAGCTTCCTGAATTTCATCTACTGTTATAGGTGCTTCAAGCGCATCCCTATCTTCTGTCGTCAAACTCTCACATGGACTCCCTGTTAAATAACTCTGTATGGCTTCCTCTTATAGAAAATATTTTAGAGGATATTTTCTCTGAGTAGAAACTTCTAGACATTAAGGTAAAATGTTAAGTGATAAGCTATTAAGTGGTCAAGTCAGAAGATTAAGGGAACAGCAATAAGGTATCAATGCTAATGGCACATAAAAATAGGAGCATACAAAAAATAGAAATGTGCATAACGTGGCCCTTTGTGAATGTTAACTGCATGTACAAATTGGCAATGTTGCATAAAGATTAACACAAAAAGCCTCTCCTAATTATTGAGAATTGCTATTAAGTCTTTTATGTGATTGTAGACATCTCACAAAAAGTAAAAGACTGGTCTCACACACCACCTGGTGTCATGCTTCATCACTGACCAGTCCTCGCCCTCTAAAAACTTGGTTTGATAGAGGGCGGGCATACACCTGAAGACGGGGATGCACTTCTAAGACTAAGTGGGGGCCCTTAACAAAAATAGTGAAATTTAAAAAGCCATTACGGATGTCAAACCTCCTTTTAATATGACTGACATCTGTATGGTGTTTAAAAGAAATGATCGGTGTGTTGGGGATATCATAGTCCCCCCACCGTATAACTAACGGTCAACATGTTTCTGCCTAGTGGCCCAAACGGGTCCGCGGCATTCATCAGGACCTATCATACACCAACGGGCTCCTACCTTACCATTCAATATAGGTGAGGTATCCACTAAGTGGGGTGATCAAGATCACACACCACAGAGTTGCGGCTAATTTGTTCCAGCCTGTGTGAATAAGAAAACAATAAATATTCGACAAAATAGCAACATAGTCACACCTTTAGTAAAGGTCATTCAAAACGCCACGTACACATGCAGAACAAGTGAGTGGCTATAAGTGCAACAAACCGTGTCAGTCATCTGTGCACTTAAGAGTAAAGGGGAGGCTTTATCCCCAAAGCTTACCCTATTCCCTGGGACCTACTTGCCCCATAGGTAGAGTGAGGGAGGAAGACCCCTTAGGTCACGCGCCCCTTTTTTTTCTCCTTTTTCTCCTCATTTTAGGGCGCGTGACCTAAGGGGTCTTCCTCCCTCACTCTACCTATGGGGCAAGTAGGTCCCAGGGAATAGGGTAAGCTTTGGGGATCAAGCCTCCCCTTTACTCTTTCTAGTTGGCAGAGGTATGACCATGCAGGAACCACAATCCTAGTCAGGGTAAGTCAGATACACACCCTAAATTAACCTGTGCTCACTCCCTGGTAGCTTGCGCAGAGCAGTCAGGCTTAACAAAGAGTAAAATATTTGTGCAACACTTTAAACAGTAACACAGTGAAAACACCACAAAAGATACCACACCTAGTTAGAGAAATAGTTAGCTTAATTTATTGAACAAAACGAGACCAAAACAACAAAAATCCAAAAAGTAGAACTGGAGTTATCAATTTCTGAAGAATATCTTGAAATGCAGTGCCTAAAAGCATAAAGAGTCAACCGGGGCTATCTGGTCGCGCTAGACCGGGATAAATGCAAAAGTTCAGGCCGATCACGATGGAGTTCGAATCAGATACAGGGACCAGCCTTGGTCATGGTTGCGCTGAGGACAAGATGCGAGGAGCAGAGGAGGCGATGCCTCATCGTCAATCCCTTCGGATGTAGGTAATGTGTTGGTTCTGATCCGCACAAATCAGAGATGCATCATCATCAAACCCCATGATGTAGGTGATGCGTTGTCGTCGAGCCACACAAGTCGAGATGCTTCGAGAACTGGAGGCGATGTGCTGCTCAGTCGGTGATGCGATGTCTTCAACCCTTACAGCAGCGGCGATGCGTCAGCATCGATTGAGATGCACCGGTTCCGAGCAGAGCAACGGTGTCGATGTGTGGATTATGTGAGAGCTACACTGACAATGCAAGTGACACCACATGACCAGCAGCATGGCTGGAGTACAATCACCATGACACTGTGCACGCCATGAGACTGAGGTGGCTGAGTGTGGACCACATCCGGAAAGGAGCAGGTCACACACTGACACATCCACCTGCACAAACAACCACTGATGTCAACAACACATCTGCAGACAAACAGTGCACAAGAGTACAAAAACCGTCCAAGAGCACAAATGACCCAAGTCGCCAACATCACAGCACCTCAAGAGCACAAAAGCCAAAGGCACACCGCCTCCAAGGGATAAGGGGCAGCAAAATCACAGCTGCAGGTGCGACTCCCACACGAAGCAGCACACACACATAGCAATTACAGCACACCCACATGAATGACAATGTGGTACACAGCCCAACACCTACACTGCAGAACAGAGGACACAACTGGGTCCGCCTGTGCGTAGAAAATGGCCAATCACATCTGACATAGCAGGAAACTGTGAGATGCAAATGTACGTGTACAACCTCACCTACGTCATGTAGTCCAAATGTCCACTGTCCCGCATCAAATAGTCCGCCCCTCCCAAACAGTCACAATGTACATTGTCATGAGGTCTGAATGTAAACTTGAACAATGCAGCAACATACATGCCAACAGAATGTCAACAAGCATCTCCCCTTCACATTGCAGAGGGACAAACAACACCTCCAGCAGAGCAGACCAGACAACTCTACAGTGATGCTGAAGAGCACCACCACACTTCCGACACCTACGCCCCACAACAGTCCATGGACATCTTAGGCAATCGACCTCCAGGAGCAGGGCAGCACTGCTGCATTGAGGATACCCCACCCCCTGCACAGACAACACAGCTGGACGCACCCACCACCCCGGCTGGCTCCCAGCAGCCCACCCAACCACACATCGCATTCCAAGGCCAGGTGTCAGACTGCCAGAAGGGGGTGGACGAACATGTGCGGGTGGGGTACTACCTCATGGAAGCCGAACCAGATCACATATGTGGGTGTCTAAGTCCCATCAAGGCCCACCAACACTCCCCAACGGAGACCCACACTGTGACAGAGACACATGCCTTTGCACATTTCCAGTACTGAACCACACCCAGGGCCACGGGATGATCACCCACACGCCTACGCTGGCCTGGCGTCCTCCAGGCCAGCTCACTCCACACACGCTTACAGGGGGGGACGTCACAAGCTACATTTCCGCGATCTTCCCCACTGGCTGGGGTGACATGGTTGCGTCCACTGTCCACTACACTCCAAACACCAGCAGTGCATGTAGACATGGATATGTCTGTGGTCTGCATACTGCAGTCTGTCCAGCACTTCCATGCCACACTTGGCATTGTGTACATTCTCATTCATGGGTCACTTGCCTCCTTCGCACATGCCTGGTTGCCACCTCTCCCCACATTCCGCTATTGTGTGGCTGAGGTGCCATGCCGTTGATGGCTCATGTACATGGCTAACCAAGGTTGCCACAGTAAGTTGTGCTGTCGTGTCTGGTGGGTGGGCATGTTGTTTGGCATGTTGTATGTGATTTTGTGACGTGTGCAGTGCCAGAGTTGTGAGTTGCATGATTGTGGAGTTGAGGTGTGTGGTGTGTTCATTTGGTACTTGCCAACGAGCATTGCATTCCCATAGGTGCATTCCTGGAAGCGCTGGTTGATGTTGGACTGTCGGAAGATGAGGGGATCATGCACACTGCCTGGGTAGTTGGCTACGACATTGGTGAAGAGTCCCCTGTGGTCCACTATTGCCTGCACATTGATGGAATGCGTGTGCTTCCTGTTGTGGTAATTGTGTGCAGTGTCGGCAGGGGGCACAAGTAGGACATGTGTGCAGTCGATTGCCCCAACACGTGCGGGAATCCAGCTATGGCGTATAGTCCTTGCTTGATCTCCAGCTGTTCCTGTGCATTGTGGGGGACGTATAGGTACTGGGGTACCTGGCTGATGATGGCATCCAGGACAGGTGTGAGAAACTTGGATGGGGCTGGCTGTGAGACTCCTCCGACTCTGGCGGTTGTTGGTTAGGAGGTACCAGAGGCCAACAGGTACAGCACAGCCAGCAGCTTTGTCTGCGGAGGGATGTTGGTTGTCCGCTGTGTTGGTACCGTCAGCCTGTGGGCAACGATGTTCAGGATGCGGAGGATGGTTGTCCTTTTGGGCCTCTAGTGGCCATTGGCATTGTCTGGTGTTAGGTCTGTGGGGCTGGTGCATTTCCTGAAGGTCCGCTGTCTCTGTCTGCGCTGCCTCTGTGGTGGTCCGGGGGGGGGTGCGGGGGGGCCGTTGGAGGGGTGGCGGTCCTGGGGGTGGTGGCGGTGGGTGTTGTTGCCCTCTCGGGGCTCCGGGGTGCATGGTGAGTGGCTCCATGGCATCTGTTGTTGTTCAGGTGTGGCTGTGGGCTGGGCTCCCTTTTCTTGTGCAGGTTGACGTCCGACTTTGCACCAGGTCAGAGCAGGTGTTAATTTCCTGCTGGTAACGCACCGTATCGCCTGTTTTGTGTTCCTATCGCCGATGTGGCTGGTCGTTGAGAATGTTGCGTTGTGGTGTTGTCGCGGGTTTTTGCTCGGGAACGCCTACTCTGCATCTCATTAGCGTTAGTTGCCGGGGTCATCTGTGTCGATGTTTTTTGCGACTGCTTTCGCAGGAAAACTGGTGTTGTGGGCTGTTAGCACCAGCTTGTGAATGGGGCGATAAATTTAGCGCGACTTTGGATGCGTTAAAGTGCCGATAACTCGGCGATAGCTCCTTAAGAATATGCCCCATAGAGTGAAATCAGAGCAGGATTCAGGGGAAAAAAATGAGAACATTGGCTGCAGCATGGACACCCATCACTGATACTATGACAGAGGATGAGGAGGAGTAAAAGGTAGAAGGAGAAGGAGGAGCCCTCCTGCTCAAGAGAGTCAGTGCCATGCCCAGAGATGCACAAGATCGACATTAAAATGTCTCCAAGATGCATGCACACAGGAACGAGAGCTGGTGACAACACCACATGCTAGAACGAGAGTGAAGCAGGTGTTCCTCCTGGACAGGAAGGTCTGTTAGTGTCTGACGATCAGGCAACCCCAACAATTTGTTCTGAGCACAACTCTCCCAGCCCTCTTCCTCACACTAGTATTGCTGGCCCATCTGCAGCCCAGAGGCTGTCACATTTTGCCCCAAATGAAACTGAGTCTTTTGTCACACCTGTAGAGTAGCCAAACTAGTTAACTCCCCATAGCCAGTCCAGGAGTTGTTGAGACAGGGGTGGAAGGGCAGAATGCCATCCTGCAATCAAATGAGAAGGAGGTTCGCTGTTGTTGAAAATGATCATCTTTTGCGTGGTGTACCCCAAGATTTTGGTGGTGGTAGAACTCTGTGCACTTTACCCCTACCTCCAGTGGTACAGTGCCTGTGCTTCCCCTTTCAATGTGATGAAATTGGCATACCCCTAATTGGTACATTTAACTTTTCGAATGATCCCTATTACATGGTAAAAAGTGTACTCAGGGTCTGTAAGTTAAATGTCACTAGTGGGCTGCAGCACCCATTGTGCCACCCACTGCAGTGACACTGCAAGCATGATAACAGGCCTAAGGTTTGTTGCCTGGCTCTATAGTTTTTAAACAGCAAAGTCGACCTATAAAGATAATCTCTTTTGACAGGTCAAAACCTTCCTTTTAAATATTAATAAGTCACTCTTAAGTAGGCCTTATTGCCCATGAGGCGGGGTGCATGGTAATAGTAGGACATACAAAGGTTTCATTTAATACATGTTCTTCAAGTGAATAGGTCCCAAAAGCTTTTTTCACTTTAGCAGGGCTGGCTGACACTGGCATGCAGCATTAAATTCAATAATGTTATCTCTGGTTAGGAAGCACCATACACATTTCTTTGAATTGTTTGAAATATTTATTAAACGCCCAATTCACGGATGAAGTCGTATTTTTAATAAATAATTCGGAACTGCTACTTTTAGAAAGTTACCTTTTTTGCCACCTAAAACCTCTGGAGGTCCATTTGCGGTGGTAGCTAAATAGCCCCCTTGATGAGATGTAAAAACTGCTCTTAGAGCAGGACAAATGACTTGGGCGGAGGTGTGCCTGTTTCTGTGGCAGGATAACAATTTGGGCTGTGCCCAGGAACTTGATTAACTTCAAAGAGGCCTAGACTTTCACAGGCAAATGCTAGCTGGCACCTGGGCAGTACCACCCTTTGTTCTCCCAATCAGGCAGGCAGCAAACCCAGGGTTAGAGGAGCTGCCACCAGAACTGGTTTAGAGTGACTACACAGGAGGGTTTGCTTATTTCTATCACCACACCTCTGAGGTGGGCACAGGAGCTCTGCACAGAGGAAGAAAGGTTCTGCCATCTTGGTTGCAAGTAGAGAGAGGCACTGTTGGGTTGTTTGCAGTTGGACACACAGGAACAGCTGCAAAATGGATAGGGTGACCCCAAGGAACCTTTTTTCCTATTGGTTAGAGGGTGGCCAGGAGCTTCACCCTCATACAGACTGGTGCCAGGCATAAATGTGGCATCTCCAGTACCCTCCTCAGAACATTTTCTGGACCTCTGGATGAACAGAAGTGGATAGGACCTGCTGCCTACGACCTGAGAAGAGACTAGAAGACTGGGCTTGCTCTCGCTCTTATACCCAGGAGAAAGAAGTGGACTCAAATGGTCACAGTGTTGACCTCCAGTTCCAGCTACAGGGACAAAAGAAGCTACAAGAGGCCTTTCTCTGCAACTGCCCAGCTTACCAGTTCCAGCTGGGCATGCCCTGTACCCTTCTGCTGGTGTCTGCTTGTGTCTTGAACCCAAGTTCCTAGACCCTTGGCTAGTGTCAAAGTGTACCCCTCCTAATATATTCTGAAACCTGGAACTGAGAAACATTTTGGCTTCAAGAACCACCAGAGGGCTTGGACCAATCTGCCAAGTCGATCCGACGAAGGTGGGTTGCCACTGGGCCAAAAATTCAGGTTGCTCCTGCTCTGATGTTTCCACAGCAGCAAATTTAGTTAAGCAAAACCTTGCAGAGAAGGTACCCGGACTCATGGAACCCTCTTCGGCTACAGCCAGGAATCTTGCTCCACTGGAAGAATCCGATCTCCAAAAAAGTGCCTAAGTCGTCTAACAGTTACCCTACGTCGTGGAGTACTCTTCGACTGCAGGCTGCTGCCTTACCACACTGAGGATTTTTGACCTCCATTTCAGAGACTAAGTCAGAAGGTAAAACTTCTGAACGGATTAAAGCCGGTTTCTGTATCCAACCCGTGCTCCATTGCGTTCAGCCTTAACTGGTGCATAGGTACCAGTCAAGTGCAAGCAGATGACTGTGGTTGGCGCTTAATGGTTTTTAGCACTATTTTTAGATTTCAATTAAAAAAAATCATAACTCTGGTTTCTCTTATTGGATTTTTGTCATTTTGTGTAATTTTATTTACTACATTTCACATTTTTCAAAATTGGTTTGGGATTTTTCTGGTGTTATGTTTTGACTACATTACTTTTTTGGTACTGTATAAATACATTACACACTTCACACACAATACTTTAAGTTAAGCCTATCTTCTCTGTGCCATTGCTGCCAGAGGATTGAGCTCAAGTTTCTTTAGTGACGTTTGTGGTTCACCCTGACAAGGGCTGTGGTTATTACTTGAGGTAAATACTCATCACATCCCTCCTCCTGTCTTTATTAGCTTTACCCATTTCACCACTCTTTAGTCTGCTTGCCCTTATGTCTGGTCCCCCTTAGGAGGTATATGGCCCTGATTACCATATCAGCAGGCCTGTGCAGGAGGAAGTGGTGATTTTTCTGTTTTGGAAGGAGCTGAGTTAGTTCTAATATCTAGAAAGCACAATCAGCGCTCCCTAGAAATAATAGGCCTATTTCTTTGATTAATGTGGTGGTGGTTAATGTGGTTTCCAGAGTGCTCCGTGAACGCTGCCAGGGTATAGTATTATTACCTTCTACTAGGTGGGGATCCAGAATGTTGTGGGAACTTTAGAGAAAGTCTGTAGGCTCTAGCTTTTTTACTTGAAATATGTTAAAGTCAAGAAAGGGCCTATGTTCCTCAGTTTTGTCGAATTAAAGACCATGTTTCACCCAGTCAATAAGTCACTTCTTTGGGATTTGCTACAGTGTGCCGTCATTAGTGAACTAATGTTACAGCTGACCGTATTACTCCATAGGAGAAACAACACTAGTGTGGGACACGGACAATGGGAGGAATTTCCATCACCTTTAACACTAATACTGGGGTTTGCAAGGGATGTCCTCTAGAACCCACCCTTGTTAAAATATTTTTGAATGATCTGTCAGATAGTATGGTGTCAGCATTGCTGGATGTACCTCTTTTATGCCCTACCTTAAAGCCCGTTTTGCTATTTATGTGAGCTTGCTAGTTCAGACAAGAAAAGTATTGCTTGCCTTACTGGGTGCATTCGAAAACTACAGCAGGAAGAAGCGAGTGGTCATTAATTAATCAAAATGATAATGTGCCCCAAATGCTCATTTCATTTACTGGGTGTTATGTTATGTTATGTTATGTGATGTTATGTTATTACCGAAGTTTTATAGCGCTACAGTGGAAATTTCCACAACACACGTAGACTATTGTAAAGACTAAGGGGCCGATTCCGATCTCGGCCGGTAGGGCTCCGAATCGGATTCGGCTTAACCGGATCCGATTCGGAGCCCTATTGCCCGACCGATTCGTACGCGCGTCCGGGCGAGCGAGTACGATGCAAAATCGCCAACCGACTCGTCCGGGCGTCCCGACCGCTCCGACCGACTCGTTCCCGTGTCTAACCGCACCGACCGACTCGACTCGCACCGCGCAATGGAGACGTTCCCCGGCCGGGTAAGTACGATGCGCGCCGCGAGCAGTCCGACCGAGCCGCGCACTCCGGCTCCAAAGAGCAGTTGGAGCCGTACTTTGGGGGTCCGTGTCGGACCCACCTGTACGCGTAGCCGCGCGAGTCGCACACAGGGGGGACCCATGGGTCCCCCCTACCTGTGCGTGTATGGCGCAAGTCGCTTCGCCGCATACACGCTGTAGGGGGCGCCCTTGTCCGCCTCGCACCCATTGAGTCAATGGGAGCCCGCGTACGCGTTGTACGACAGACTCCCAATTACTTCAATGGGAGTCCGACCGACTCGAGTCCGATGGCATACGTGCGCATCGTACTCGTTTGGTCGGGCTGCACTGCTCCGATTCGGTCGGAAATCTCTCCGGGTCCGGCTCGGTCGGAGAGATTTCCGGCCCGAATCGGAATCGGCCCCATAAACTCTTAGATGATTAAAAAAGGAGGATATATTAATTTTTTTCACAAAATGAGTACGGTGAAGAACAAGTAAGTGTTTGGGGATAGATTATTTCAGACTTTTGCAGTTACAATGGAAATAACTCCTGTCTCCGCATGAAACAGCCCTGGGATTGGGCACGCTGAGCAAAGGTTGACCCGAGAGGCGGAAAATATGTTGTGGAAAATAAAGGTGAAATTTACCGCCCATGAAGAAAGAGGAAACATGGTATATTGCGTGGTGTATAATGACCAGGGTTTTAAACAGTATTCGATTTCTGACTAGGAATCTGTGATAGGACCTCAAAATTATGTGTGTGATCATGACATCTTGTGCCTGTAATGAGTCTGGCAGCAGCATTCAGCACCACAAGTAGAATTCTTACAAGCTTATCAGCAGACCAAGGTTGATAGAGCTGACCCATTCTAACCTTGACTGAACTTGTACATCGACTTCTGGGTTGTGATACTCTTTGCCAATTTAAGGCAAAATGCTCCTTGAAGCTTGATATGCCAGAAACAGTTGTTGGATATCTGGGTTAGCTGAAGTACCAAGGAGAGGTCCACCTCAAAATAGATGCCAAATTTGCAAACACATTTATGGTTAAAATTTCTTTATTGGTATTTTAAAAGTCAGAGCAATACAAGGCAATACATGACCATAGACCTTGTTAACTAATTCGTAGAACCCCCAACTCTGCCACCCCCTCCCAAACCCAACCTCTACCCCTGTTCCCCCCACCCCCGGGATCCACTATGTCTAAAAAGTGAATATTACAATGTCATGTATAGAAAGCATCAAGGCCTCCCTCAGGCAGTGTTATGTTCACGGAACTCCGCAGTAAGTAATGATAGGAAGGGGCGCCCTAGGTCAGGGAAGGAAGTCCCTTGGTTCGACAAGGAGAGGGACAGACTCGCCATGCCTAATATATCCTAAAGGCGATGTTGTCAGCCCTGGTGAGTGGGAATGTGCCCCGATCCCCAATGTCATAGTATATTCTGTGGGCTGCTCCCAATGCTGAACCAATCTGTCTCCCCCTGCGGGATTTAAGTGGGAATGTAAGCGCATTGGGTAAACCTAGAATGGTGTAGGCTGGGAAACGGGGTATTTGTGTATTAAGACGGTCATCAATATCGTCCAGCACCTGTGTCCAGTAGGCTGCGAGTTTGGGACAGTCCCACAGTAGGTGTGTTAGGGTACCCAGGGAACTGCAGTCGTGCCAACACTCAGGTCTACGGGTGGGCTTCCCTTTATGTAGTCGGGGAGGAGTGAGATACCAGTAGGTTGCTATTTTAGTCGCTGTTTCAATGCTGGCTACATTTCGGGCTGTATGCTTGGGGCGGTAGTAGATGTCTTCCCATTCCCGCTGTGTGAATGTGTGACCTAGTTCAAGCTCCCAGTGTTTCTGACCCGGAGATCTACGGGGGGGCAAGGGAGGATGAAGAAAGCCATACAGTTCCGTTGTATGATGAGTGTCCGATGTTTTAGAGTGCAACCATTTTTCAAAAGGGGTGAGGTGTCGTTGTGCATGGGGACAAATCGAATGGTGCATCACCCAGTGCCTGATCTGATGGTATCGTAACGTTCAATTTGAGGTATGCCCTGCTCCAAGCAGAAGTCCTCAAACGACAAAGGTTCTCTCCTCGTCAAACAAAATGGCCAATAGATCTACAAACCTCCCGTCCCTAATGTCCAAAGGCCTCCAGGTCAAGGCCTGGGTTAAAGTCAGGGTTGTCCACTATAGGTGTCAGCTGTGAGGGAAAGGATGTGAGTCTCCCCCACGAACAGCCACTCTTTCCCAAGCAGCTAGGGGGGGCCCGAGTGATAGGAGATAGATACAAGCTTTTCAAATGTGCCGATTTGTGGAGAAAAGGGAATCTTCCATAGGGACTGCCCGCCACTGCCTTATCCATGAAAAGCCAATGCTTTTTCAGATTCAGAGCGAGGCCACCCCACTAAAGCTCTAAGTTGCGCAGCTTGGTAATACCAAAGTAGATTCGGTATGCCCAGGCCTCTCTCACTCGGGGGTCTGTAACAGAGATCCCTATGCATTGGGGCCGTTTGTCCGCCCATACAAAGCAATTGATCTCCTGTTGGAGAGTATGGAGCATCCCGGGGGGGCTCTACCAGAAGGACCTGAAAGAAAATTAGTATCTTCGGCAATGTGGTCATCTTCACCACCGCTGTACAGCCCAGCCAACAGAGGCTATATGGTGTCTCAACGCAGATCTGATTGTATCTCCTGAAGTACATTTTTATAATTAAGGGATATCGTCCTCTGAGTGTTTGCCGTGAGCTGTAGCCCGAGATAGAGAACTGATGTGGAGGCCCATTGAGTAGGGTAAGAACGTTGAAGCTCAAGGAGCGTGGGGATTTGAAGCGAAAGATTGAGAGCTTGAGACTTATGTATATTCACTTTGAAGCCCGCTGCTCGAGCAAACAGCTCGAGTTTGGCTAGGAATGCCGGGAGGGAGGCTAAGGGATCCCCCAGAGTCGATATGATGTCGTCCGTATAGAGAATGATGGTGTGTCTCTCCCCCCCCAAAGCGAACCCCAGATCTGAGAGGGTTATCTCAGACTCTTTGGGCCATGGGCTCCATATAGAGAGCGAACAGTAGGGTGGGAGAGTGCTCAGCCCTACCTCGTGCCCCTACAGATTGGGAGGGGGCAGAGGAGTATACATTCACGCGCACCGTTGCAGAGGGCCGTGTGTAGTTGCTAAGGACCCATTTAAGGAATCGGGCCCCAAAGCCAAAATGTTGGAGGGTCTCCATCATGTAGGGCCAATGAACCCTGCTGATAACTTTTTCAGCGCCGATGGATAGTAGCATGCGCTCCGTGTCAAAATGCTGTGCTTTATCAGTAAGATGGAGCACTCTTTTTGTGTTGTCACTATGTTGGCTGTTGGGGACAAACCCTGCTTGATCTGGGTCAATCAGCCCTGGTAACAGAGGGGTCACACGTACAGCCAAGATCCCTGTAAATAGTTTAAGGTCAACGTTTAATAAGGATATTGGCCTGTAGGAAGTGCAGTGTTGCCTTTCCTTACCGGGTTTAGAGATGACCACAATTGAGGCCCTTAGCATTGACGGCGGGAGTGCAGAAGGGTCTACTATGGCGTTAAATACCCTGGTAAGTATGGGATCTATAATGGGGCAGAAAGTCTTATAGAAAAGCATGGGAAAGCCGTCTGGACCTGGGGATTTTAGTGGTTTTTGACAAGAGATGGTGGACACTTCCTCATCAATACGGATTGGGTGTTCCAAATCCGCAGCTTGCTCCTGCGTTAGTCTGGGGGTCACAGCTCCGCGGAGATAGAGGGCTGGAGAGTCTAAAGGAAGCTCCTGAACTGCGTAGAGGTCTGTGTTGTGTAGAATTGGCGGAATGACTTGCTATGTGTGGGTCATCCTTCTGTTCCACCCCAGCCGAGTCAATCACAGTCGGGACTCTCGTCGTTTGTTGCTGGCCTCGCAACCTGTTGGCCAATGGTCGCCCGCATCTATCCCCCCAACATAGAAGGTGTGGCGCAGTCGGAGTGCAGCATGCTCTGCCCTTTCGAGATCGAGGCCTGCCATTTGGGAACGTGCGGCCTCCAACTGTCGCCAAACACGAGGAGCTCCATTCCTTTTGTGGATACGCTCCAGTTCCTGGGCCTGTCTGGAGAGCTGATCTCGCTTATCTCTACGGATCCGGCAAGAAAATCGCAATGAATTCACCCCTGATCACCACCTTCAGAGTTTCCCAAAGGGTGGAGACGGAGGTCTCAGGGTTATCATTAGTGGCCAGGAAGTCCTGTAGCAATTTAGTAATCTGCTGCAGTACCACAGGGCGATGTAAAAGCGTGTCTTGAAGACACCAGGTTCTGGACGGAGGTCGGATCTGGGAAATGGTTAAGGTGAGAGTCACTGCTGTGTGATCTAACACAGGTGCAAGGCACTATTTCAGCTGATTTAGTTTGGGATACAATTACGGAGGTGCCCAGGAAATAATCTATCCTAGCGTACATCTTGTGCGTGTGAGAATAAAAGGTATAGTCTCCCGTGTGAGGATGGAGAGATCTCATGATATCTACCAGGCCCCCTTCCCGTAGCCACTGCACCCCCTCGTGAGAGAGAGCCCCAGTCTGCCCCTGAGGTTGGGCAGAACGGTCCATCTCATTATCAAAAGCCAGGTTAAGGTCTCCCCTCATCAACAATGATCAATCTGGCGACCAGTCATCTCCGCCACAGCCCAGTGTAGAAATGTTTCCTGTCCATCATTAGGGGCATACACGGTACCTAATGTGAAGCTATGTCAACCTATCAAGAATGCATAAGCCAGCAATCTACCCCTAACTTCGGCCTGCTTAGGGCCCACTTTCCCAGGGAAGGTTGTAGAGATGAGAATAGCTACCCTAGCATATTTTGTATAAAGGGATGAGAAAAACTGTTGGGGAAACGCTCTAGATCTAAGCCTAAGAGTGTCACCGGCGGGGAAGATGGGTTTCCTGAAGGAGTCATATATGGGCCCCCGAGTGTTCCAGGTATGAGAGGATAGCACGTCTCTTTATAGGGTTGTTGAGACCCTTCACATTAAGAGTGATGATCTTGCGGTCTGGGGTCATCAGGGAAACAGTGGGATAGGCCCTGTGATGGAGCTACTCAGCAGGAGTGGGTCTTGGCCACCTGGAGTGTCAGTAGCGGTCATGAGGGGGTTACTAGAAAACAATAAAACATAGTGAGTATTGTCAAAGTCCTGGGCAAGAAGCCCTGTGGAAGGAAAGGATAGAAGGAGGTCAGCGGGCATCCCACCCCACTCCCTGCCCGCTCCAGGTCCATGGCCCATCTAAGAAGACAGGAAAGAAGGAATGGAAGCAAGCATAAGTCAGAAGCGAGAACAGATGAGCACCGCAGAAATCAGGTCTGTGCTGGATCAGGGGAGTCCTCAGTGAGTGACGCCAATACTGCCTGTCATTCCTTGGCCATTGTCTCTGGGTCCAGTCGGAGCTGAGCATAAGAGTGCTTGATGGACCTCCATTTGAGAGCCCTGCGATCTGTGCGCTCCCTTCCAGCTGATGGAGACCGCTCGGGGACTCCGCCACTATGTCCAGTAACTGACAGGCCTTCTTAAGTGATTGGAGTTGGTGGATTTTCCCATTCAAGCAAAAGATAAAGCGGAAGGGGTGCCCCTATGAGTATGGGACTCCAATAGATCGAAGGTGGGAAGTGATCGGTCGGAACGCTCTGTATTTTTGAAGAGTTGATTAACGCCAGGCGGAGTTGCTCTATGCGGAGCTCTACGGAGTTGGGCAAAAACTCCATGGACCTCCGCTCCGCGCCTCCCACCCCCGCAATAAATATTTTTCAAATACAATTACAATTAAAGTAAATAAAAACGAACTTACCTTTATCGCAGCATCCCGGGCTGCCCTCTTCCTCCTCGCCTGCAGAATCCCCTACGTCAGACGTACATCATGGTAGGACTGCGCAACAGGTGGTCTGCCCAAGCTCACAGCCAGACCGGGAATCTAGGCCTAGACCACCCAGGCGAGTCAGCGTGATCCACAAGGCCTGACCAGTGCCCCAATCTCAGCAAGGCATAAGAGCCGCAAGCTACGGGCGGCTCGGCACCACAACCAGACGAGGAAGTATCTAGCCGGGCGTGATGAGGCGTTGCAGCTGCCATCCCGCAGCACAAGTGGTCTGTGGTCCGTGGCCCCAGGTCAGCTCAAGGCAACAGGGAGAGGCTCTCCAGAATCCCAGCAGAAACACCAGGTGCAGTGAGCCCACTATGAGGCTAGTCGCTAGTCTCTCCAACAGCCTCTGCAGTGTGTCTTCTGCTGGGCTGCAAGGACAGGGGGAAGTGTTGAGTTGCCCCGCACAGCAGTCCAACAGTCCAGCACGGGAATGTGGTCTCAAGTGGGACCACACTGCAGCCTCCGAACCGTGAGTTGAACAGGTCCGGAGGCAGAGGCAGACGGGGCCGGAAGGCTCCACCAGCCCGTCCCCCCTCCCCGTCAGGCAAAGCACACCTCGGCGCTGCTCTCAGGTACATTCTTCCGGGGAGAGCGGGGGGAGCACCCAGCAGTGGTCAGATCTTCAGCGCTCTCCCCGGTCCAAAGGACAACACCGGTAGCACCGGATGGGCCACAGGGCCACCAGGTCTGCCCCCTCGACTCCCGCTCTCCAACACCGGCCAGGCCTCCACAGACCACCCCAGAGACATCAGGGGCACCTCCACCCGGCACCCCCAGAGCAAAGTCCCAATGGAGGCCAGGGGCTCACCAATCGGCCCAAGCAAGGCGACTCTGCTCGGCGAGGCTCCAACCCTCCGGGGGGAGGGAGCACTCGAGGTCGGGGATCCAGGCCTCCACGCAGACCGCACCACTCAGCATCAGGCCCGGACCCGGCAAGGTGAAAGGCACCATTTTTCCAAGGTGTTCCTGGTAATGATGAGCATTGTTTTTCCAGGTTTTGTTTCAGAAAATGAACCAATATACACCAAAACACTGTATTTAGCACAGCTGTCATTGTGTCTTGAGTAAACGAATTGGAAGCGTTAAACGTCTGAACCAGGTTATGCTTAAAGATGATTAGCCGACTATTGATGTAACAGGTACTAGCTGTAACTCAATCAAAAGAATTGGGGGATCACATTTTTTGTCCACTGGGAATTAAAAGTCTTCCAACAATCATCTGCAACTTAGGTCTTCTAGAGACTAGTTATTTGCTGCTTTAAGATTTTGAGAGAGAATGAAACTCCCAGCTGGTCTGACCATATTACACAAGACCTTAATTACATTGACAATTGGCAGAGGCAAATTACCAAATCTAGACATGCCAATCATTGATATTGGGTTTTTGAAAGATGACCACAGGAAATTGACTGATCAGGTCAAGCAAGACAGAAGATTCACTGGCACAACTGCAACCTAGCGCTAACAACTTGAACATCATGGTGCAGGAACTCATGAAGAGAGTGAGATGCCTATAACACAGGGCAGAGGACTCATAGAGCCTCTCCCGCCGCAATAACATACAGGTGGCCACATAAGGGGAAGCGCTCCTAACTCCTAGGTGTTGCTATAAGATGCTAGAAGATATGTACATAGACTACCTGCTCAATCCCAATTTATGGATCTGCTCTGCCTTTAGTGGAACTCCCAGGTCCATGGGGTTATTTCATGATGCGGGACTAGGCCATAGCAGGTATTGAAATTGTTGGGAACTATTACTCTTTGGATGACCTGAAGTTGGTTCAAGAACTGAATGAAGAAGACAGACTGCCCTTTGGGCAGTTCTTGACATATGGGGCACGGACAAATGCCTTCTGTAGGTTGGGGAGAAAGATCAATATATCCCCAAACTCATGATATCCTAAAATTAATTTGCAGTGTGGGGGCAGTCAACGTATAGTGATATGATCATACAGGGAACTTCTCAATACCACCAAAGTTCATCTAGAGGACCTAAATTGCAAAGGGAGATTCACATTGGGGGAGGTGGAAAATTTACAAGAACGAATTGCAGAGATCATTGGAATATGCACATAAAGTGTACATATTTCACCCACAGGAAAAAAATTATGTATATGGGTAAACCTCTTCCTCACACCCTTTATGTTCAATGGGGGATTTTATCACATGATGTGGAACTGAAATAGGCCACTTCTGAAAAGAGATTGTAGACTAATTAAAATATTCATAGATAAGACAGGTCTGTTGAAGCAGGGTCCAGTTTTCCCATATAGTGCCCCAGGCCTATTCTGTCTACACCTGAAGCATGAGACCCTGATAAGACCCCACCAGCCAGCATACAGAGTGGTGTTAAGTTGACCATACTGTCTCAGTTGTTCTTTTAATGTAGTAGGCCCAAAATGCCTCTCTGCTGAAATACAAGTTATTTCTTCTGCGACACACACGACGCTTCAGCTCTGACTTCTTCGTAAACAAACTGCCCATAAGGCCCCCACTCCCTCGATGTGCTCTTCTAGAAACCGCAAGAACAGGGAACTAAGAGGAACATCACGCGATACCTGATGGTGGGGGCCACTTGCCACCTGTCAATCTTTCATATTATTGTATTTTGCATTATGATTTACGGTCAAACATCAAGTGACCTTTTGGTAAACTTTTGTAGTGTGGGTGTCACTTCCGTGTTCCTAAATATTTCCGAGACGTGACCAAAGTGCGTCATGGTCTGCGGTCAAAAGCACCTGTTAATGTCGTAATTCTGTGGGCAATTGTTCGTCATTCAAAAGGGTATAAAAGATCTGCTCCTCAGTCCATTCACCGGATTACCTCGCAGAAGTGACCCCTTGGGTCACTGATGCCTGTGTAGTCTCTCTCAGCCATCATCTTTGGCTGAGGCTATAATGCTTATTGCATTTTGAAATTGTCTCTTTCTCTCTCCTCTGCATTGCCATTATTCTAAACATTATTGCAATTGCATGTTCTTGCTCTCCAAGAGAATTTTCATTAGGGCTGCATATTTTCTAGTATATTCTGAATGGCATTTCTCTCTGCAAATGTTTCTTTGATCATGAAATACATTTCTCGCCTTGCGTTATTTTAACATATATCCTTCTCATTGCTATTATTAAGAAATATATTTCTCCCATAGCACCTATCAAGACAGGTATTTTTCTTCTTGCATTTTTGCATGTATTGTGACAATTGTCTCTGTGTACATTATCATGAAAAGTATTTCCCTATGATTTTAAGTCTCATTGCAATTGCGTGTCTTCTGCTCTCTAAGACAATCTTGACACTGTTGCATATATTCACAAATGTTTATCCCCTTGTTCCTGTATTCCTATTGTTCTAAAAGCATTCCATTATATGCCTTTGTTATATTTCTAACATGTGTCCTCTGCCATTTAGTCTTTGCTAAGACACGGTGTCTCATTATTGCATTATAAAGTGTGTTCTTTACGCTCCTTGTTGGAGTGGTTTGAGTGTAATAAAGCACAACATTCCATGATTCAATTCCTGTCTCTCACACTTGTGACCAATTAAAATATTCATTGATAAGACAGGTCTGTAAAGCCGGCAAGGTGTTTTATGGGCCTCTTCCCTTGACTAAAAAGTAAGTAACTAGTGGGTAGTAAATGTATAAATCTAGCCCTCCTACTGGTGAAAAGGGATACTGCAATGGCCTGGAATTCTGTTTCTGCCTCTCCCCTTATCAGTGTGCGGGAACTGAGAGTGTAGCTATGTGAAGAGAAGAAAATTGAGAATTGCCTAGGGTCTCCATAGCAGATATGAAATGATCTTAGCATTTGTATCTGACATTTGGGCCAATAGGGGAAACCACAACCTGGACCAACCAAACGATATTAGGTCAGATCAGAAACAGCAATGTGATGTTAGACTGGAACTGGAATGGAATGGAGTGTTTCAAAATGGGAAAGCAGGAAGGACCCTATATTAAAGTTGCTCTAACTAGGGTATGTCTTATACACAGGATACGGTACAGGCTGCCCTCCCTATTTAAATCCATACAACAGTCAAAGCATGATGAATACTTAAAGTTTATGTCATCCACTGTTTTCCATGAAGCATGAGTTAAACATGGAAGGAATGGTGAGTTATGGTGTACAATGTGTGATTTGCATATCATAGTTGGCCAATTTCACTGGCCAGAACTCAGTTTCGAACAGTTTTTCTCAGCATATATATATATGTATTTTTGTTTTGCTAATAACTTTGGCACCATTCTAGAAACGTAGATCTTGGTCCGCAGATTGTGCTTTTTGTGATTAGGGGTAAATCTGTTCAGCAGTTTCGGAGTTTTTAAGGGAAGAAAAATATAGATATCTAGGGACGCGTATCCTCCGTGGATCCAAGGTGCATCCGCAGGGGAATCCGCTATTTCCCACGGCTACCCACAGATCAAGGCAAAAAGCAAGGCCCTGATTGGCTGGCCGCAGTCTGAAAGGAAAATTGCGACCAACATTTTCTTTCTTTCGTGGGCCCCTGGGGAGAAAACTTAAATTAAAAACACACATAAAGTGTCAGGATAGAGGTATCCTGACCCCATAGGACACATGGAGGGGTCTCTATGGGACCCCTCATGGGCAAAAAATTGCCCACTTTTTTGGGCCTATCCGTGGATCTGCAGATCTACTGCAGCGCACAGTGCGACCCCCAGTGTAAATCTGCGATGGATCCGCTGATCTGAAGCCCAATGGAAAAAAAACCCTCTCACACACCATACCACCTCTTCGCACGACCACAGGCCGCGCGCACCGTGGGGTTGAGTGCATGTGGGGAGGTTGGCCGCAGCCAGGCCCTGCGGCCAACCCTTGCCTTGAACGGCCAAAGGCCATGTGCAGTGGTGGTTGTATTAACGTATGGTAATTATATATTACTTTTCGTTAAAAAACAGATAGAAATTGACTGAAAAAACCAAAGGCTACGGGGACGTTATAGTTAGGTTGACATTTTACCCACACAAAACCATTGAAATTCAGCAGTTATAGTTATACTTATCTGAAGAAACTATAACTCGTCCCAGTAAGTAACTTTAGGCCACGAGTTATAGTTTCTTAACATAAGTCTAACTATAAGTATAACTATAACTGGTTGCCACTGGGTAGTTATATTTAGGAATGTGTTTCCATAGGAAAATAATTTTTTGGTTTTCTAATAACTTTGACACTGTTTGAAGAATCTTCACGAAACTTTCCCAAAACAACTCTTATCCACCTCAGCTCCGTCCTGCAAAGTTTTCTGGCGATTCCTCAAGCTGGGGCCAAGAAAAGGGGGGTCCCAAATTTTTTTTTCCCCCATTCATTTTTCCGAAGGAAAATTGAACAGCGATTCCGCAAACACTTCTGAACTGATTTACACCAAATTTGGCTGAAAACTGGACCCTAGTCCAGAAAGCACAGTGGGGGCAAGCATAAATAGTGATTTGGTGTAAATTAGGGGTGGGCGGAATGTTCCATTCCACTGAATTGGTGGAATTTAGGCCACTCTGTGTTAGTCTTTAACGCGGAGTTCTGGTGAATTTTCTGCCAATCGCAGCGTGGCGGACTTTTTCTCCCACGAGGCTCTAGAATATGTGAGCTGGCGAGAACGAGTGAGATTTGGAATCCCCTAGCATGATTTTCTAAAGCGGAAGGTCACCAGCAAAATCAACCCGAATGGCTGCACACTCTTGCCCAACGCATGGTGCCATTTGCGCTGATTTTCAATGCTGCTCGTGCAACCGGCGCTAAATTGTAACGCAAAGCTGCATATTTTTCACCCATTGGTGGAATTTGGCTGAGATTTTCTATAACTCCACTGAATTCTGCGGAGTGAAACTCCATGAGTTCCGTCCACCCCAGTGTAAATCCAGTACGAGCAGACATTTGTTTCCCTGCCCTCACTTCTGCGAGCAGGTAAACTAAGATTGCTACTGACCGGCAAGAGCAGTTTATATTTTTGAGCTTAGTGGTGCCCCTAGAATAGAGAGGTGCACCATCAAACCTTTTTGAATGTTGTTGGGGGTTGCAGGGAGGGCAGCAGCCCCCCAGGCAACATACAAAAAGCATAAGTCTCCTGGGTCATAAAATCCATGACCCGAATAGATGTTTCCATATGTTTTTTTAAAACACTCATAGCTAAAGTGCAAGGCCTGGCCACAGGTGCCCTAAGGTAACTATAGCACACACCCTCGTCATGATGTGCGAATTACCTCACATATTACATCACACATGACATGTTCTATGACATCATTGATAACATCATTGCAACATTTGAAATGACATAATTGATGACAAACTGTGCATGGCGGGATGCAAGTTACAGTTACCGGAGGGCACGCATTATAGTTACTTGAGATAACTATACATGGTGAATTTCATTGTGTTTTTATAAAGTAAAACATAACTTTGACAATGAAATTTTCACCTAACTACAACGTTACTTTAACCTTTTATTTTTTCAGTGAATATATATAGATATATATTTATTCACTGAAAAAAACAAAGGTTAAAGTGTTGTTATAGTTAGGGGAATTCTTTAGTGCCAACATAACGTTTTGAACTAAAAAAACATTGAAATTCATCAGTTATAGTTAGTAGAGCTAACTATAACTTGCGCCCTGCCATGCACTGCATATGACCTCACTGATGACATCTCAAATGACATCTCAAATAACATTACTGATTACATCATCCAATGAGTGTTTTGTTTGGTTTATAGTTTACATAGTGCCCGGTAATCCCCATATTACTTCTCTAACTAATTTTCTAAAGCCTGAGTCCAGCTAATGGGTGTAAGTGTTTACTACACACATGTGATCCTAATGCATTATAGGTGAGTAGAGGTATTGAATTATTTATGAATATTTGTATTCAGGAGTAACTCTGTGTGCAGGTGACAGTTGATGACTTGGGTCCAGTATGTTCTACACAAATGTTTGGTTCTGCAGAAAAAGTTTCCAACCGGGCAAATATTCTTCATAGTAGATACTACATACTATAAGCAGCCTTGAGTATTTAGACAGAATCATCTCCGCATGACGATTTCTACATAAGATAGAAGACTGTATGCACCAGGTACCAACCTATGTACTTGTGCTTGTTTAGCTTCAGAAGATGGTCTGTCTCTAAAGTTTTCACATCAGTATGAAGGCTGCAGGTACCATGACCTTTAGCACCTTCAGACCTTGGTTATTTTAAGTGAATAGTCTCTCTGTGGACAAGTTTTTCATAGGGTGAACACTGTTCTTAGTAGATACTTTTTAATACTCTGTGGTGTATTTCTCATGAGAGTTTCACTGTCTGCAAACATTGTGGTACAGACTAAACTCTCTCCATAGAGTAAACAATGTTTATAGTACCCATTTTTTTTTACTCATATCCACTTCATTGCTCACTGTAGGTTCAGTGATACTGAAGGGTTTGATACAGGTAAAGGATGTCCATAGAAGGGCTTTAGTTATGTATTAAATTGAGTATCTGGATGAACTTGGTTTTCTCTGAACAGTTGTATACAGATTGAATACACTGTGCATCTACATGTGGTTGATTGTTAATATGAACTCAGCTACCCGGAAGGTGGTTGGTATAAGGTCAATGTTATACATAACACAAGCTTGCTTCATCTAAGGGGGTTGTATGTGTAATGGCATTAATGATGCTTCATATTATTCTAAGCTATTTTGTACTTACTTTCAGACCTCCAATGCCATACTCATTTATAGAGTAATGTGTACAAAAGAAGCTTGGATGATGTCATCAGTGATGCCATCAATTATGTCATTTGAGATGTCATCATTGATGTCATAAATCATGTCGTAGATGTCATGAATGATGTATTATGTGATGGCATGGCAGAGGAGCAAGTTATAGTTAGCTCTGCAAACTATAACTGGTGAATTTCTGTGATTTTTTAGTTCAAAATGTTATACTGGCACTGACATATTCATCTAACTATAATGACACTTTAACCTTTGGTTTTTTTCAGTGAGTTTCAAGGGTATTTTTATGTAAAGTAATTTTTTTTAGCACATGTAAATTCAACCCCCCTACCAAGCATGGACTTTGGTCCTGCATGGTGGGGTTCGCTGCAAGGCTTGCGGCCAACAACATCTAGAGGCAGCCAACCCCATGCTGCGTACGGCATTTGGTCGTGGGCAGTGTGAAGTTGGTCCCAGGGCTTGACTTGCAGCCAAGCCATACATCCAACGCCCCGCAGGCAGCCAACCTGACGCTGCGCATGGCCTTCAGCCATGAGAGGGGCGGGTGGCCTTCGGGCCAGGATTGACCTTTGGGTCACAGGGCCCCGTTCCCTGGGGCATTTCTTTTTTTAAAGGGGAGGATGGCTGAGTGCCCCCCTTCTGAGCTTTATTAGGCCCTGGGGACCCCATCTCCCAGGGCTGAATTTTAAGGGGAGGGGCATGCAGCACCCCTCCCAGAGCCTTATTAGGCCCTGAGGACCCCATCCCGCGGGGCCAAATGCAATAAAAAATGGGAGGGGGGACACACAACCCCCTCCCTTACCCTTATTTAGCCCCGGGGATCCCATACCCGGGGCCGAATTTTATTAAAAAGGGGAGGGGTCCACGTGCCACCCCTCCCCAAGCCTTTTTAGGCCCTTTGACCAAAACTAATAAAAAAGGGGAGAGAGGCCGCGCGGCCCCCCACGCTGAGCTTTATTACTTTCCAGTGGCCTCATCCTCTGGAGGCCAAACTATATAATTAAGAGGAGGGGGGCATGCGGTTCCCCTCCCTGAGCCTTCTCGGGCCAGGGCCAGCGCCGTATCTTATTAAAAAGGGAAGGGGGTCCGTGCGTCCACCCTCCACAAGCCTTCTCAGGCCCCAGGGACCAAATCCCCCTGGGTTGTATCTTACTTAAAAGGGGAGGGGGTAACGCAAACCCCATCCCCGAGCCCTCTCGGGCCGAGTACCCCACACCTAGGGGCATCCCTTTATTATAGGCAGGTGACCTGGTGCCCACCTGGGGCACCCACTAGGCAACACTTTGGGGGATGTGAGGAGAGCCCCAGGGACCCTGCAGGCTCACTGCATGGTGCTGGAGCTGTATTTGCTCCCACCTGGCGGGAGCAGCTATTTATGCTTGCCCCCTCCATGCGGGAGAAATATGTGTTCTATTTCCATGCCCGCAGGTGTCACTGAACCTACACAGAACAGAAGTTGGGTCCCAGACGGCGGGAGCATGTTTAAATCTCTCACCAGTTGGGAGCATACATTCCCAGCTTTCGGAATCCTTCAATTATTCTCAAAAACTACTATGAGCCTCTGTCCTTACCCAACCACCAAGCATCCCATCTTCATTTCGTATATGTACTTAGTTACCATATGACTAAAATTGATCTGTCACACACATCACGCACAGCATAACACTGCATCAAATGAACAGAGCGTAATCCATAAAAGTGTGGTTTCCTGTACCGTACATTTCCTAAATAATTTGATTATTACTTAATATTTGTGCCATCTGGGGAATGAACCAACACTTATTATTATTTTATTTTTTTAAACACATAAAGAAACAATTTTACATTTTTGACTTCTTTGTTGTTATGTTTGTGGTCATTAGTCCATATAACACAAGAGTACTCCATTCAAGTTGTGTGTGTTTACGTTTTCATTGAAGTTTTCTATTTATTTGTGTTGCGTGTGCTGATATAGTTTATTTTTCCAAAATATGAAGACATATTTAAAATATTTTGTCTTATTATTTTATAATATTTTATTTTTGTGACGAGTTTGACATTTATTTACATATTTTCTAGCCTTGCTATTTATTATCTCAATGCTGTTTCAAAAGCATTCGAACAAGCAAATTTGGATCTGAAGAAGAAAATGCAAATGGTAGGTTTCAAAAGTATCATATAATGTTCTATGGTATTTATTTAACCTGTGGCAGCAGAAAATAAATGTAACATTTTTATTGTTCTATCATTTTTGCATACCTAAACATTGGGAATGAGTAGGAGTTAGTTCATAATATCGCATCTCTTCTATTAATGCATGCACTAAATGCATCATCTGCTATGTAAGGAGTACGAATTGAGCGATCTGCAAATAGACCTCACGATAAATTGCCATTGTGACTTTCTCACTGCCTTTAAATTATGGCATTACGTTCATGTTGTACTTGGAATATTTGGACATAATTCATCTGTGTTGTGCAGGGAAAACGTGCATAGCCACAGTTTCTGCCGGTGCTTTTATTCTGGGTTGAATAGTCTTTGTAATTTGCCGAAGGGCGTGTGATTCATAAATTACCACCCAGAATACTCCTTTTCTGTACCTCATTAGGGGGAAAGTGTATCACATGTATGTTGCATCTGCTTTACCACTGGCATTGTTTCACATCAAACCCTATACAAGCGGCATTACTCTCAAACCATGGTAACTCATTTTCACTTATTTTCACTAACAAGCAAAGCATGTGATCATCGTACACTCTGGAACAATATTTGCCTTTTATTGAAGGGATTACATTTATATCGTTGGGTTTCTGATCGTAATATTATTCTCAGAAAATCTTTAGTGAGAACTTTGAAGTTCACGCTCAATTTATAGGTCTGTGCCGTTTCTAGAGTGAAATACATTCCTGGGGATCAGTAGAGGGCAGCTTGTGAGTAGATGATCAGAAGTTATCAATTTATTTGACAACTTCATCCCTCTATAGATTGGCAGCAGACGTATGTTATTTTCCTAAGTCCCCCACCCGAGGGAAATAAATGGCCATCTCCCCTCAGCTAACTACATGCTGGTTTCTTATTCCACCTCAGAGACCCACTGGCAGTCCTAAGATCGCATCATCAAGTTTTCTGTCTTTCAGATCCATTCAGCCAGTGCTCAGTTGTACTCTGCCCTCAGAGTCTGCCAACGCCCTGTAACAGACACCTCCCTTTTCTGAACACCTTTTTAAATAGGTTACACTCGGTGGACCATGGAACACCCAAGAGACTTTTAACTGCCTCTAAGAGACCCATCTCTCACCCTGATCTCGAGTTCAGATGTCCTCAGCCAACACTCAAAAGCCCTCAACTTGTCCTAACAGGCCTTCAGCTGGCCCTCATGCCCTACTATTTACCAGAGCACTTGAGACCTCTCCTCTACTACTGCCTATCACCCAGCACTGAGGAACACGTCATTTGGCCCTCTGACTCACTGTGCCGACCCTCAAATATGAGCAAAGCACCTCTGCTAACCGACCAATGCTCACTTTGAGCCCTAAGAATCTCAGTCCCTCATCTGTGCCACCCAGAGCACATCAGGTACTATCCACTAGCCCCTGACTCCTTGGCTGGTGCAACTCTCTGCCAGCCTGCCCTGAGCTTTCCAGTTGTATGATTCCCCAACACCAGTATTCAAAGTGCAGCCAGGCACTTCACTCACTAATCTGCTGCTCCTTGCAAAATCCTGACTGTTAACTCAAGGCCATGACACTTTCATTTGCAGGAAACTTTTTCAAATGGTAGCAGCTATTTATCTGGCCTCCGAGTAAATAGTGAGTTTTTGCTGCTATTTACATAGCTGCTCACTAAATGGCAGAGCTTAGGTGCTAATTAACCAGTGGCTGTGCAAACAGGTAGCAAATTTGATTATTTACCGGCCACCAACGAATGGCAAACTAAATAACAGAGATGATGTAGTATTTGGTCGATAGCCATGCAAACAGCAAAGAAACTTCACTTTTCATCTCGCTGCAGACTAGATAGCAGAGATTATGTACTATTTGGCCATTGGCTCTGCACATAGCAAAGAAACGTCACTATTTACCCAGCTAGATAGCAGAGATCATTGTTTGGCCAGCGGCCATTCAAACAGCAAAGAAGCTTCACTATTAACGCAGCTTCTGACTAGGTAGGAGAGATCATGTACTATTTGAGTTGCTGGCTAGGTGGCAGTTATCATGTTCTATTTGGCCAGCAACTGTACAAACAACAAAGAGACTCCTCTATTTATCCGGCTGCCAACAAAATTGCAGAGATCATGGACTATTTCACCAGGAGGCATGCAAACAGCTATGAAACTTTACAATTTTCTTTCCCCCGAAGAAATAGCAGAGATTATGTACTATTTGCCCACAGCCATGCAAATAGCAAAGAAACTTCACTATTTGCCCTGTTGGCGACTAAATAGCAGAGATTATGTACAAGTTGAACAATGGTTGTGCAAATAGCCCAACTGCCAACTCAATGGCAAAGATCATGTACTATTTGTTTGGTGGCCATGCAAGTAACAAAGAAGCTTCACTATTTAACCAGACACCAACTAAATGCAGAAAATATGTACTATTTAGCCCGCAGTAGTGCAAACCGCAAATAAAATTCACTATTTACCTGGCCGCCGTCTAAATTACATGGCTCGAGCTGAGAGCTTAGCAAAGAAGCTTCTCTATTTACCTAGATAAGGACAAAATAGCAGAGATTAAGTACCATTTGGTGAAGAAACCTTACAATTCATGCTGTCACCGATTAAATAGCAGACATTCTGAATTAGTAAGCCTATTGCCAGATAACAACTGAAGTGTCAATGTAGATTAGGTGCACTTGGTCACTACAATGGTAGTAAGTGGGGGTGGGAAGTATTTTGTGGAAGTGTTAGAGAGCTGCCACAGGTATGGTGCTTAACATGCTGGGACATGATGCACATAACTGGCAGTCTGGCTCTTCATTCCTGTTTGAGCCTCTCCTCTTCCTCTGCATGCCTCTGTCTGCTTACAGTCTGTGTCCTATGATTTCCTCAGTGTTTGTTCACTGGAATAATGTTATAGTTTTGGATTTCTTCTGGTTCCTTGCCATCTCACTCTGTTCCTGGCAGTCTCTGCATATGATTCCTTTTTTCATAAGCACAGGCCACTTCTACTCCCCTTCAGTTTTGTAATTATTCCATATTGTACCTGCTTCCCTACCTCATATTTGGACTCTCAATCTTTGTGGTGAGGGTGGGTTGGTGATGCATGATATGACTATCACTGCAGACCAATTGATGGCCAAAGAAGCTGATTCAGCCTTTCATTTTCCCACATTGTTCAACCGAGCTTGGTAGTAATACCAGTTATGTTAAATATTCAGTAGTGGCTAGTTAGCCGACCACTTGGCAAATAGTGAATTATCTCTGCTAATTACTTAGCCTCTGGCTAACTGGTAGACAATATTTATTATTTGGCTGGCAGCCCTGAAAATAGTAGGTAAACGTTACTATTTACCAGGCCGCTGGCTAAATAAGAGATTCTGAACTGTTTGGCAGGCAGCATTGCAAATAGCAGAAAAACCACACTATTTACACGACCACTGGCTAAATAGTAGAGACTCTGCACTGTTTGGCCAGCAGCCATGAAAATAACAAGCAAACTTCAAAATTTGCCTGGCCACTGGATGATTAGCAGAGGTTATGTATTATTTGAACAGCAGTCACCCAAACAGCAAAGAAGCTTCACTTATTACCCGGTTTCTGGCAAAACAGCAGACATTATTTACAATTTGGCCATCAGCTATGAAAATAGCAAATCATCTTAATTATTTTCCTACCTGCTGGTTAAATAGCAAATATTTGATACTATTTGACTGGTAGCCTGGCAAATAGCAAACAAAGTTCAATATTTGCCTGGTTCCTATTTATAGGTCTAAAGGTCCTAAATGTTTGAATGTTTCCAAGTTATTTTGATAGACATGGCACAGAATCCCACTCCATTGCACCTTGGACCAAGACACAGCTTCTTGGAAGGCCCTTTATGAGCTGTCTCATGCTCCACACATGCTCCTACTCCTTTAAGTTAACCGCATAGGTGGCTAATGATAAAGATGATCAGAACCATTGCAGGCTAGTTGAAGCTGTTTACTTTTCTACAGCAATGCACTTCCTCTTACTCACAAAGCCATGGGATGTATCAAGGAAAGAGATAGAATTATCTAAAGGCTCCATAATATCAGAAAACCTCTTTTTCTGCAGCAAATCAGTGCATTCTGGAATTATTAATTTCGGTTCGGTTCAGTTCAATTTACAAATCAGACTAATGGCCTAATTTAGAGTTCGGCAGACTGGAAACTCCATCACAAACATGATGAATATCCCTTCCGCCGTATTATAAGTGACATAGGATATAAGGCACTTGGAATACGGCATAAGGGATATCTTTTATGCTTGGGATGGAGTATCCTGTCTGCCAAACTCTAAATCAGGCTATAAAACACCTGAAAACAATGATTTGTAAAAGCAAAGGCCAGAACTGGGCATGTTGTATCCCAGAGACAAGTGTCATTTGATATTTAGTGTGATCTTGTGAAAATAGAAATAATTGCATAGGGCCCCTTATGAAGTCCCTTAAACATTATAATTGAGAGACTTCATTACAATCTCATGACAGAACATCTTAGCCCTAGTGCCACAGGTCCTGGACAATTTGGTCTCTCATGTCCTGGCACTTTTTGTCTTTTTCCTCCTGGTTTGGCTCCTCCTTGATCTGCTCCTTGTCCTCTTAATCCTACTGGAACTGCAGTCATTGATCCTGGCCCTCTTGATCCAGGTTCTCCTTGTTCAGGTCCTCCTGAGCCTAGTCATTTTCATCCTTGCCCCCCCTGGTCACCACTGTCCAGTCCCTTTGCTCTGCTCCAATTTGTAATTGAAGTCCTGTGACCTATGTCCTGACTTTTAAGACCCCCTTAGCCCTGTTTTCAGTTCTCCTGGTCAAGATCCTTTAAGTTCACCTAGTCCTCCTTGCTCCGGTTTTCTGGGCGCCCTTGGTACTGGTCCCCTTGGTGTTCCTAGTCTCTGTCCTGCTTATCATGGTTTTCTGGTACTAATGGCCATGGCGCTCCAGGTCCTGATCTTCGTAGTCCTCTTCAAACGGGTCCTGATGCTCCTGTCCCTAGTACTCCTCCTCTTTGCCCTCATGCTTCTGCAATAATGTGTACTGGCCCACCACAGATCATCCTAGCCTTTCCCAGTTCTGATGTTCCTTGACATCTGGTTCCTGCTAGCCTTAGAACGTCCTGGCCCTGTACTTCCTGTTCGGTCAGGGTTTCATTCCCATGTACTCCTAATACTAATCCTTGGTATCCTGGGTTTCCTGTTTCACAGGCTCCCAGTCCTAGGCCTTTTTCCCCCTCACCCTAATTCTCATCCATCAATCCTCCTGGTCCTTCACTCCTGTTTTATCTATTTTCCTGGTTTGCCTGTCCCTAATCCTTCTGCTACTGGTTCTACAGATTCATGTGGTCCTGGTCTTAGATCTGGTACTCCCTGGTCTGGTCCTCATATATTGGTCCTTCTGCTGTGGTCCTAATGGCCTTGGATTCCCTATCCCTCCTAGTCCCCTAGTGCTCCTGCCCCATCCTAGACCTACTTGTTCCCATGGTCCACTTTGTTCTTGTGCATCTGACCAGACGTCTGCAACTATTCCTTTGTATCCTGGGTCTCCTGTTTCACAGGCTCCTGGTCCTGGACCTTCCTCCCCTCACCCTAATTCTCATGCATCAGTCGTCCTGGTCCTGCCCTCCTAGTTTATCTATTTCCCTTGTTTGCTTAATCTGAATACTTCTGCTCCTGGTTCTCCTGGTCCATGTAGTCCTGGTCTTAGTTCTGGTACTCCTTTGTCTGGCCCTCATTTACCGTTTCTTCTGATGCTGGTCTCACTGGCTTTGATTTCCCCAGTCTTCTCGTCCCCAGTCCTCCTACCCCATCCTAGTCCTGTCAGTTCTTCTAGTCCACTCTGTTCTTGTCCATTAAATCCTTGTCTCATCTATCATGGTCTACCTAGTAATGGTCCTCCTAGATCTGGTCTTCCTCATCCCTCAGGAACTGGTGGTCTGAGTTCCCATGTTGTGGGTTTCCCTAGTGCATGTCATACTGTCACTCTGTTAAGTTCGACCCTCATTGACCTTTTGATCCTAGTCTCAATGGACCTAAACTTCCTGGTCCTTTATATCCCCATTGGCCATTCTAATTTAGGGTCTCCAGGTCCTGCTAGCCCTGGTCCTTTCTGGTTGTGTGCTTTCCACTCCTGGTCCATTAGCTTCTGGCCCCTTGGTCCTCCTTGATCTGAACTCTGTGGTCTTGGCCATTCTGCCTCTGGTCCTTCTTTCCATTGGTCTCCTGGTACTGGTCCTCTTTGATCTGTCTTTGTGGGTCTGCAGCACCATGGCCATGGTCTTCCTCGTCCCTCTATTTCAGGCCCTCCTAAACTCTCTGGTTCAGGCCCACCTAGCCCTCTTTATCTTTATGATCCAGGGCCCTCTGTTCCCCTCACAACTGTTCCTTCTGTTCCTTTGGGCCCTTGTCCACTGGGTCCAGGTACCTCCTGATCCTTCTCTCCCTGGTCCCGGTACGCCTAGTCCTGTTTCTCATTGTTCTGTTCCTCATCGTCTATTGGTTCCTGGTCCACCTCATGTATTGGTAACCCTGGCCCTTATAGATTAGTTCTCCCTGGGCCTGGTTTTTCTTGTCTTGGTCCTTGTGGCTCTGATCATCCGAGCCCTCCTTGTGGTCCACCTTCTGGCCCTTATTCTCCTACTTGTCATCATCCTCCTTCCTTCCTCAGTCCACCTCCACAATGACTTTAGTATGGTACAGCCTCAAAACCTGTCGCTCAGATTTTCTTTTATTTGGGGCTTCCAGATTTCTTTTGCATAGACAACACTGTCAAAGACAGAAATAAGGGCTCAGTAGAGACTGGACCATGCCCACTTAAAATACTATTTAGTATGTTAAAAATATAAACTACCATTCCCAAGGTACATTAGCAGGTGACTAAAATGCCAGTGTGGCTAAAGGTGCCACTCATGGCATGGGAAAAATAAGTATACATGCCTGAAACCCACTCTGCTGTGTGAATAGTTTTTAAAAAAGTGTGTTTATTCACAGGCAACAGACAGGGGCGTAACACAGGCCCCCGCAGCCCCTGCAGTGCGGGGGGGCCCCAAGCTCCAGGGGGCCCCCTCAGCACAGCACTCTGGCTGCAGAGCTCCTGATTGAGCCCAGAGGGGGCCCCTCCACGTGCCTTGCAGGGAGGCCCCCTCGAGTTTCGTTACACCAGTGGCAACAGAGTGAAGCCCTCCTGTGAATTACCCATATGCCTTACTTACCTGTCTCCTGCTTTCGCTTCCCCATTACTGTGTATTGCTCAATTTACCTCTTGCAAGTGTCCAGAAGCAATGTGCACCTAAGCACCAATTGCCTACCATATGTGTCCCACCCACTGAGGCTAAGATACCACCTATCTGTCTGCATTTCCTGTTTGCTGCTGCTTGTCAACTGTTGCTGTGGTGCCAGGTTTGAAATACTAAACAAGCACAACCCCTTTAAAAAGAAGCCTAAAGCTATCACAAGGCCTTCCTTCCATAAGAGGCCAAACAAGAGCCCACCCCTCAAATATAATCAAAAGGAGGGTGAGGAATATTTAAAAAAATGTATTCTTACAAGTTAGTAAAACATGTATTTAACATTATTTATAACAATAATAATTATTCTTTGCAAACAGCCAAATACCCCTAAACTGCAGCACAAAATATCTGTTTGCCATATACTGAAACTCCTGAAAAGCAGTTTGATTCCACCATTTCTTATTTCAATACTAAAATAACATAAATGTTTTTATTCAGAATTGATTTGACTGTTTTTTCTCTGTAAACAGCCTAGCCTAATTCATGCACTTACCTTTGTAAAAGCTATTATATATTTGTTGAAGCATTCCCTTTCAAATTCCTCACACATGTTGCATCCGCGTTAAATGTTGGCCATCACCCTACCATTGCCTGTCCCTTTTGTCTTCATGGCCAGCTATATAAAGACCTCCTTCACAAAAAATTTCTGGCTGCTGGTCAGATTGTACATCATCTCTACAATGTCTCCTGTTGGCGGCTACACAGCAGAGATTATGTACTATTTGGCCAGCGCCTAGGTAAATAGCCACTTTCTTTCTTTTCGAACACACACACACACACACATACACACTAGTATATTTTAGAAGCAGCTTGTTTCCAGAATCATGCAGTTTAGTAGCAATGTAAATGTGCCCTCCCTGCAGCAAGGGTTCAATTTCTAGGATGATTGCACAGTTGGTTCATGTTGTCATTGCAATTCTTAATATAACTTGGTGGTCACAAGTTCATATCCCTGGAAATGGTCGAATGGGGTTGTATTCTTGGTTTAAATATCTATGTGCTACCTGCCTTGCTCTCACATGACAAAAAATAGATTGTTTTAGATGATGATAAAATGAATGCAATTGAGTTGTTTCCTAATAATCAGTTAAACAAATCAGGTAGTGATGTGTGCATATAAATAATAATAACTCGTGTTATGTAGCACTTCATGCGTCACTTCTGCAGTTTCTAAGCACTGCACTATGCACAAGCACTATGGTGTTTACACAGAATATCGGAACCAAAAATATTGTGGGCCAAAATATAGTTTCAAGAATAATGAGGACAAAAATATTGTGAAGGTAAGTTTCTATAGGTAAGTAAAGTTTTACTGTATATAACTCCACATATATGTACCATGACAATATATATATCTTCAAGGTACGTAGATGCGGAGTTAAGAATATTAAATCTCTTACCTATTACTTACCTTCTCGATATTTTGGTCCTCGATATTTTTGACACAATTTGTCTGTTCACACAATATTTTTGGTTCTGATATTCTGTCAGTGATCCCTAGGATTGAACATCAAAATTGTCAGATAGCCACCTTTCAGCAGTGACCATTCAACTAATTGGGCCACCCCAAAGCACTGTTAGTTTAATAATACATTTATATTGTCTGTAAATATATATATATATATATATATATATATATATATATATATATATATCCTTGAATACCCGTTGCGTCAATCCCCCCAAGGCGACGTCGCCGGGACACAGACCCAAAGTTCTGGTGCAAATTATTTTATTTTCCGCACATCCGCCATGACGCGTTTCGGCCCAATAGGCCTTGATCACATGACATTTCGCAAGGTGTACACCCATTTAAAGTGACATAGTGCTGATTATTTTCATGAATATAGACAAAAGACTACATATTACAACCAAACCATTGCCAGGACATTATTTTTGGCTGCAAACTTGGATATCATGTCCAAAAGGTCGCAAAAGTATTATACTTAATTTGTTTTTGTTATTTCATTTCATTTGATTTACACCTATAAAGTGCATTGCAATTATAAATAAAAGTATATAAACGAGGTGCCTATTCTCCATGTTAAAGGAAATTACTGAGATTTATGTCAGAAATGGCTAATTATAGCATTATGGCACAAATTATTAAATAATAGATCTTAAATGTTACATCACTTCTGTGCAAATTTACGCATTTGAGCAATATAGACAAATAATCCATTAAAAAAAACGGCAAATCATCATAATGTCTTGTAATTCCTATAGCCTAATAAAACACTCATGCAAAATTCTGCAATATAAAGTGCATAGTGCGTACTATACAACATGCCATTTGTTAATTTGTTGTTAACATATATTACACGGTAATTTCTCTTTTATATACTATAGCTTTTTTATCCTTCCTCCAGTACACAATATTATCTTGTTATACTTTATGGTGGAATGATTTTCGGTACTTGCTCACTCCTTTAATGGACATCTTTTATGCGACCTAATGCTTGCCTCAAATATAGCCCATGTGGGCAGAGTATACAAGCCAAACTCTTGTCCTCCTAAAGTGCTTAAGTGCTCTTAAAGTGCCAACACTGTGCCTATTATTATACAATATAAGCTTATATAAACATGGTTGCTGCTTTTTAAATGATCCTTGTCATGCAAATCTCCTCTTTTGATTTTAAACAACAGAGATTTAAAATGTCTAGTATTCTCTAATCTGTCTATAGAGCCCCTTTGAACGGCAAAATCATTGATTTATGACGAGAGCGTCATTAAAGTATGTCTTAGGCAGATAAGGGGTTCAAATGTCAGTTACTACAGAAATCAGTATAGATCTTCACTGGCATTTAACCCATTAGGATTTTTTTGTATCTAAATCTAAAATATATCTTGTTTCCAGGTACGCAATATTGCCTCTCGATTGCCTCCTCGCCTTAATTTGGGTACTGTATCAATTACAAAATATTTCAGGTGACTCAGATTGTTTTTATCTGTCTCCCTGAAATGACGCGCTACCAGATATAGGGGATCCATATTGGGTATTGCTCCGATATGTTGCAGAATGCGTTTATGCACCTGCAGCTTGGTACTCCCCATGTAGCGCAATTGACAAGTACATTCAAGTACGAATACCGCAAAATCAGTTTTGCAAGAGAGGAGTTTATCAATTTTGACAGGTCTTTCATGAAACGGAGTATGGTACTGCGTCATATTGACACCAAACTGGTATGCCCTGCATGCATTACATTTAAAGAAACCTTTTTTTAGAAGAGAGCCAGTTGCAGGCCTCTGACACTTCTGGGCTGTATATTTATCTGCAGCCATACATACCACTTTGTACATACACACACAAGCACTGCGATCAACACCCTGCCCAACCTCACCTCTCGCTGGAATAAATTTGGAAATGCCAAGCATGTTTCGCTTGATTAATTGCTGATTCTGGTGTCCAGCTCTGAAAGTCCCATGAGACTGTTATTTACACCTACATCCGAACATTCACAGCTGCAAATTCAGGGTAGCCTGAGCAGTGAGGCAGGAGACTCTGCCTTTAGTGTGCCTAAGCTCTGTGCATGACAGCAGGAAGTACACTCTGTAACACAACAGGAAGAGTTGCTTGGAGTCTTCAGGCTTTGATTATTTCTATTGGTGTCATGCCCCCCACCCTTTGCATAGCTCCACAGATCCCTCGGGGTCGTAACCCACAGAGTGAAGATCACTGGTAAATTGAATCAGTTCATAACCACACATTTAAAAAATCACAAAGCAACATATCCTTCTCAAACAGAAGGAGGGTGGCATCACATCCCAACACTCAATTTGACCCAAAGCATCATGGTCAATGTAGTGCATGATAACCCTTACTTCAGTAGTAGTCTTTAGTTTTTCACCCTTGTTGGTGCAGCTTGTGGTCTGTAACTCTAGTCACATGTTTCTGGATTCATTCCTTCATCAGTAGAGAGCAACAAGTCGTTTTGGGGTGCTGGAAATGCTGCCCAAAGTCTTCCCAAGTCTCTGTACCACTCACTAGGCGTAGGTGCATCAACACAAGCTCGTCAGCTCAGTAGCTAAAGGGAGCCTTTTCAAACAGGAGGGTGGGGCCAGACTGCCTCACATCCCAGCACTCAATTTGCCCCAATGCATCATGGTAAATGCAGTGCAAGATAACACTTACTTCAGTAGTAGTGTTTCCTTTTTCATCCTTTTTGGTGCAGCCTGTGCTGTGTAACTCTAGACAACATTTCCTTCTGTTGCAATGATATGCTCTGCTCTGTCCTACTTTTCAGATACTGACCTATTCCTCAATTTGATTAATTGTGTTCATGGTTTGATGCTTCTCTTTTTTTCTCGCCCTAGTCTTGTGGAGTTAATTTAGGCTGCTGCTGCTCCATTGTCTTCAATGGAGCTTTCAACATTTCAATGTTCTAATAAGTATTAGAACATTGGAATGTTGAGAGCTCCATTAGAACATTGGAATGTTGAGAGCTCCATTGAAGACAATGGAGCAGCAGTGGCCTATATAAACTGTAATAGGCCACCTGCTCTCAACATTGCAATGTCCTCATACACAGCCTCTGCCTCTCTCTTTCCCTGCCTCTCCAAAATATATGGATTGTGCAGGGGAAAGTGAAAGGCAGAACCTGTACAGCAGGGTACGCAGGAGCCTATCCCCCCTCCTCACATTGCTTACACGGTCACTGGAGCCTCGGAAGGAGGGAAAGGAACTCCTGCTCAGCTTCTGGGTCTTTCTGGCTCGGCTGAGCAATGAACAAGCAGTTTAACTGGGCGAGCCAGAGCCTGACTTCAGTCTCCTTTCACATCTATTGTGAATGTCCACCAGCTAACAGCCATGGCCCTGCAAGCAGCTGTTAACTGTTGAATAATCACTGTCATGATTCGCTCTCTGCACTCTCGTTCCCGCCACCAGGGATCCTACATATGGAACTTTTCAGTGTTCAAATAAGCTTCCAGACCTTCTACTTTTGTTAGGGTTTGGCGGTAAACTCTGCTCCTCCGGCAGAGTTTGTGGAGTTTTCCCACTCCGTGCTGTGCTTGGAGGGCGGAGTTCCAGAAAAACTCTGCCAACCACCGCGTTGCAGAGTTTTTCTCACGCACAGCGCGCAAACGTTAAGTGCGAGATTTCTCAGCATGGGCGGTTGCAACAGGTCGCGACACTTGAGTTGAGAAAGCTGCTGCTTGAGTAGAAAATCTACTCGAGCGGCAGAAAGAAGTAGCGCCCTCTGGCGTGATGTGTTGTGCCCATTCGCGCTGACTGTACAGTGTGAGACAAGCTCCTGTCGCTAAAAGTCAGCACGAACAGTGTAACGTACCGAATTCCACTGCTTGCGGAACTCTGTGGAATCTCACTGAGTTTTTAGGTAACTCCACAGAATTCCGCGGAATGAAACTCCATAAGTTCCACCCACCCCTAGGCTCTTGGACTCTATTCAGAAATTCCAATTTATTTCCCGATTCTTGCCAGGTTTTGTGGAAGGCAGTCTGCCTATGTTAAAAACTCCAATACCTTAGAATCTCCTGCTCACTGCTTCAGCTCCACCTCTGCAGGCCACGGATGGGTGGAGGAATCCAGCACACATGTAGCTGGCAGGTGCTTGCCTGCTCACACCTGATGCATGTGAGTATAGTGAACTCTTTTAAGCACCAGTTCCCTTCAGTTCAGCGTTGGTCATTGCAACAGTGTTCCTGGTTGACTGACCCCCTCGTTTTCTGAAATTCTGAACTTTAGTTAATTCTTGTTTCCAGAAGAATCCTGATTCCTGAGCTGCAGCTAAATTCTTGTTCCCTGAACTAGCACTACCTGCAGTGCTACCTTGCTTCCTGATTCCTGAGCCAGCAGAATTTTAGTGCATCTTTGATCCTTGCACTTTCCTCTTTCTGTAGTTACCCAGACCCTGCCTTTCTTACCATTTACCTAGCCTAGTTTCTAGTTTGTTCCTGTTTCTGCTGTCTTAGCTTCCATTTCCCTTGTGTGGTTTGTTACTTGCTCTCTGCAAAGTGTGCCCCTGTTTTACCTTCTTTCCTGTTAAGCACTCCTTCTTGCTAGCTCCTTGTCTTTCATGGCTGTGTATTTTAGATCCAGACCTTTGTTGTAACTCCTTGCGTGCTCCTGTTTGATTGCCAGGTATAGTGAGTACAGCTGACAACTTAGGTGGTGTTTCTTGTCCTCTGTGAGTATTTTCTTTGAGTTACTTTCACCGTAGGCATCAACTTCACAGACCCTGCTTTTGCATGCATACCCTATATGTGAGTATTTGCAGTCAGTATCTGTAACAGCAATTGTGGGTTTGGAATTTGCCACCAGTCCTTTCCAGAGTTCCTGGCAATCACAGCAATAGCTGTGAAACAAAGGGTCTGGAGCAGGCAGCGACAGTGGGGGTTCAAACCCCCCTCCTCAGGCTCCGAAAGGCCTTTGTTTTTTAATTAGGATATTATACTCTCATGGAACACAATGTTTTAATAGCCTTATAGCTATAACAGCCATTAAAGGCCCACTCCCTTGTTAAAGGTCCTCGTCGACTTGAGCAGAACATTAATGACCCTATAGCCTGCTACAGAGGGCTATAAGGCTATATTGGTACCTTTAGTTATAGGGGATTGCACTGTAAAGGTATAGGAGAAGAGGCAGTCATCTTGATGTGAGCTACATCTGAACTCCCACAAAAAGGCAAAACATTATAATTTCTATTAGTCAAACAGGCTCCTGTAAGGAATCTCTGGTTTCTCCTTGAGTAGCTTGGCACAACCAGTAAAGCTATCCTCAGAGACAATTGCATCTGGTACATAATTTTAAAAAGTCAACCCTATTTAGTTAAATAAAATACAATTGATTGATTAAAATAACACAACATTTAAAAAATGTAATGTAGAAATTGTGGTTTATAAATCATTTTCCAATGGAAACAGTTGTAAATCAACATCAAGAAGTAACTTTGTTGCAGTGGTTTTGTGCTACCATATCGCGGTAAATATTGACAAGGAGATATATCTTGAGAATAATATCTAAACCCAAAATAACATCACAGCAGAATTAGTAAAACTGAATCAAAAATTACTTTAATGATATTTTAGTAGTCAATATTATTGTAATGATGCATCTGCAGGCCAATATTTCAACATTAATATTGTGGCATAAAACTGGTGCACTTGACTGAGACCCAGATACACTATGAGGTCAATCAGTTATAGAGCGTGATCAGATAGAAGCTGTTGGTTCTCTTTGGACAAACGGTTTAGCTGCCTGAGATTTAGGCACACTTTGCAGTTAGCCAAATAGGGAGCAACATCAATTGGTGTTTCATTCAAGTAAAACATTTACTTTTCAACTACTTTCCTGGAGGTCAAAAATCTTTAGTGTGACAAGGCTGGAGCCTACAGTCAGCCAGACAAGACAACATAAAATTAGACGCAAGTTTCCCACATACCTGCAGTAGCCTCATACATTGCCATCAAACCTTAAAAATGTTGTCAGTGTGATCACATCCTTTTCAAGCAGCCCAGCATCTTGTCTTCCAGAGATTAAATGTTTAAGAAAAGTCCTGCGTCTTCTTACTTTGTGCTCCAAAAGTCTCTAAACATTCAAGAAAGTGTTTAAAGGCACCATAAGATGGATTTAAGGGGAGATCCCACATACCACCCAACAAAATATTCAGTTACAATTAGTTGCTAAATTTTCTCTAAAGCAGTGCCTACTGCTTCTGCCGCAGTAGCATCTGGTCTACATGTTCTCTTCCAGACTGATGCAGCTTCCCCTGTCTCCTCCACTGTCTTCACTCACCAGAGAGAATTTCCAAAAGGTCCTGCATGCTCCCCTGGACAGAAATTGCCCCCCTTTGTCCATGTGGGTCAGCAAAAGACTAGGGGCCTGATTCAGAGTTTGGTGGATGGGTTACTGTCACAAGCATGAGAGATATCCTGTCTGACGTATTATAAGTGCATTATATCCTATGGCACTTGTAATATGGTGGACGGGATATTTGTCACATTTGTGATGGTGCAGCCCATCACCCACAGAGTCCTTTCCCAATCTTAAAAGACATAACAACTACTGGCACATGGATACAAGTCCTTCTTTAGCTTCCAGTAGTCTACAACCACCTCATTCCATTTCATCCTTGAAGCAGGGATACACGTCTGCACCATTCCTCAGTGGTATTCAAGCCTCTTTCAAACAAGTCACATAACATAATCCATGCATTCCAATCTTTGCAGAATCAGCAGAATGTTACTTCCTTTTGTAGGGGTCGGTGCCACTTCTAGTATTTGCCATCAGATGTCATTAGCAGAGTGACCAGCATCAGAAAAGTGTACCACCAAGGGTGCAGTGGTTACTCTACACCGGATCATGCTCCTATGTTGTCCAATCCGCACTTTTACCTGTTGAGTGGTTTGACCTGTACAGATCATAGCACATGGACACCAAATACAATATACAACGTTAACTCTGTTACAGTTAGAAAAATGCCTCAATTTAGATTTGAAAATGCCATTTTCAAGTACTTACTATTGTCTGTAAATGGACAAACAACACAATCTCCACATTTGTAATGACCCCTCACAGGAGGAAGGCCTCATATATCCCTCAGGGTGCTGTTAGATAGCTTGGGACGTCTCACTGAGTGCATCAAGTGATTTATTTAGATTTGTGGCTATGGTAACCCTACTGTTGGGTCAATATTAATCGATGCCACAATTTTGTTAGTGTGAGGACAAAAGGTAGTTATACATACCATTTGTTGGACATTTTAATGTGGTTTGGTCTGTAGTCTTTCTTCTCTGTTGCAGTACCAGTCTCTTAAGTGCAGTTCTTACCAATCTGCGAGAGTAGCCCCTCTTCTTTTCCTAAAATTAGTATGATTTCACCAACAAATGATTTATTTTGTCACTACAGTCAGTTATCACCCTTTATATGTACTCCTTTTTGTCTCTCTCTTAAACAGGCTTTCACTACATGCATTTCAATGAAGACCATGTACCCGAGTCCTGTAATGGCTGCCACAACATGTTGTCCATGTTGTGGCCAGACAATTAATGGGGGTCATTTTGGGATCCTCCCTCCCTGGCCCCCGCTACCCTTGTGAGGGGTCACAGAGGAAACCCCTCCCAAGAGGCCAAAAAAAAACACAAAAAAATGTTGGGTCATCCGCTGTGTGGTTGCATGGGATTCCTACAGGAGTCCCGGGGATGCAGAAAATATTGAAGAAAAATAAGTAAATAAGGTTGGTTGGCCACTTGTCATGGTGTTGGACGCCTATGTGGGTCTGGTAGGCAGGGCCAGGTCATGCAAACAACCTGGAACGGTTGGTCATCCCTTCACTGAGCACACTCTTTGGTTGTGCGGTTCGTGGAGTGCCTCCAGTCAGTCCCTGTGCAAAACCCTTCACTGCCCAAACCCTTTAGCTGTGTACAGCTGTGGGTTGGCCCTGTACCCACTGAACTGCAGGTGGCCAACACACACTGTGCACAGCCTACAGCCTGCACAATGACAATTGTCTCTAAGGTCTGGTCTGTTACCAGAGCCTTCTCATAGTTTTTTTTTTTTTTAAATGTAGTATTATTGCGATTCTGCAATACTGCTACCCCAGTACTACAGGGGGTGCCAGCTGAATACTTCGGTACCAGGTGGTGGTACCGAAATACCTGCGGCTCAAAAAACTATTTTTATGCATTTTGAATTTAAGTCAGTCCGTTTGGGCTGCAGCCTCGCCCCCATGGCCATGGGGGACAAGGTGTGCCCACACTGCTCCCATATGTGTCCATTCATTTATTTTTTCAGGACTTGGGGACCAAGTCCGTTTGGATTATAATGGCTTCCACAGTTTGTTTCAACAGCAAGGAAGAATTCTTTTTTTGTTTGTTTGGGACCATCTACATTGGACTATGTAAAACATATCATCCGTTAATAGAAGTCTCATGATACAACATCTATAAGTACCTTAGAAGTGTCATCCTCCCTGGAGTTCCATGTTGCTTCTCCTGTTTACCAAAAAGCACCACCTAGTACCTACCAGAAAGACACTAAAAGAAAATACTAAGCATACCAAAACTTATAGGGTTACAATCCTAGACAAGCCTAATAAATTCTGTATTTTACAATATGTTACTAGCTATCAGGTCGGAATGCCAGCCTAGTCCAATAACTATGAAATCCAGTAATACCTAAGAGTATGAATCGTAATGTGAATTATCTTAGTCATATATCTGATCTATCTGTGTTTTATCGAAGGAAACACATTTTTGAATTGCCTTCAACAAGTGGTCCATCAAGTTCTCTGCTTTATTCAGAATGCAGTGTGATAAATTGTGTTCTCTGAAAAAAATATAAGTCATTAGGCTACAAGTTAATTTACTATTATTACATCGGTTTCATTGAAATATGTATGTCATCATCATCCTGATGTTCTGATATCATTTTACAATAGCAACGTGAAGAGGAAAAAAACAAAAGGAACAATAACACTGAAGCCAATTCTATAATGAAAGAATTAGAGGATTTGCTTCCACCACAGGCAAGAATGGCACTCCATCAGCAGTCCAGTGAAGCAGGTACGTACATATTGCTGATTTGTATGTTCCAATAATGTTTGAATTTTCATTTAGTCATAATTTAAGTTGCATTCATTCATATCAGATGTAATGAAATTTGAGCAATCAATTAACATCTATGCTATGATCACTCAAATAGCTACTGCCAGAAGATGCCTACACTTTTAAGACACCAATAGTTGTCTTTGAGGTCATAACATTAAATAAGAACTATCTGGAAATAGAGTTTGACATGCTCAATGGTCAGAAATGTCTATGCAGCTACAGTTTCCTATGCCCGGGATCCTCATGTTTCAAAGATGGACCTATTCTGGCTCACTCGTTCTATGGTGAAGCAACCAAGATATGAAATGACAAATCAAGCACATTCAAATTAGCACCGGTCTTCACATCTTTCAATAAAAGCTGCACTTCTAAAAAAATCAACCATCTTATAAAGTGCTCCAACACCCATTAGCCCTCCAACCACTAATATTTCGTCTAGTTGGCACCCAACATATGCCCAACTTGTACCGTGTTTCTGTTTTGCTTAAATATTTTCCCCCAGACTGCATTTCTTGTATGTTCATATGTTGTGTTCATAATCAATGCACCTCCAAGGATTTAGCTGTCAATTGGTCTTTATATTCTTTTTTATTTTTAATAAACAGGATAAATTACAGAATGTATCAATGCTGCATATATTTGATTTCTCTGCATGGAGTTTACGATTAATACCAACTTGTTTAAATATATATTACAAAAGATTTATATAATCAACTGTTATTTATATTTCACACATTTCTGAGCACTATACTTTTGTGCATAATGTTGAATTCACTGTCCAATTTAAAGATCATCCCATTTGGTATGAGTGCAGGTATTCATTATAATCACATGAAGCTTTAATTTATCATCATTCAGCTATTTATGTATTTGTATGAGTGCCAAGTCCATTCTGTTGGTTGCTAGCCAGGCTTTTGCTGTTCATCTACCTCTGCGTACATACATTCATTGGATACATTTGGATACATTTAGAGAATTATTCACTATCTCTCCTGTCACACAAAGATATGGTGCAGTTAATTGATAATTCACCATTTACAACCAATGGTCCTTATTCACAGATATTTTTTAAAGTAGGCATGTCTTACTTCTGTCTTTATATGAATGTGACGCCTCACTACATTAAAGAGGCATACTTTGAAAAATGTGGCATATATACATTCTCTATTAGGACAGGTGAATTTGTGTTTCAAGATTTGAAAAGAAATGTGCTCACTTTCATCAGATTTAGAAATAAAAATTTTATACATGGATTTTTTGTTGATGTGTTAAAACATACTTTGCTTCAGGCTTGGGCAGGAGTAGTGCACAATGCTGCTACTGCCTGGGCGGGAGCGAGGTCATGGAGCCGGCTCTGCCAGCACCCAGTGGGAACAGCACTAGACAATCAAGACTCACTCCAGCAGAAGCCACAAGCAGGGTCCAAGGCAGGACCAGTTGGAACAGGTCGGACGGGCTCATCTTGAAGCTGGTTGCAGCCCTGTAGCTTAACAGGAAGTCATCCAACTGACCTTTGGAGTCCACTTCTTCATCTTGGGTACAATTAGGAGCAGGTCCAGCCCTCAGGGTTTCCTCACAGGTCTTAAACAGCACGTGCAATTTTTCTTCTGCTCTTCCACAGGTCCAGAGTATTCTGATAAAGGTGCCCAGGGATGCCACATTTATGCCTGGCACTAGCCTGTGAGTGGAGGTGACTTTTGGCCCCTCATTAACCATTAGGTTAAGAAGGCCCAGGGGTAGCCCTACCTACTATTACAGCAGTTCCTGTATGCCCTACTGCAAACAGTCTCACAGTGCCCCTCTCTGCCTAAATCAAGATGGTGGAACCCTTCTCCCCTTCTGCAGAGCCTGTGTATTCATCCCAGAGGTGTGGGCAGGAAAATGAGCAATCCCTCCTCTGTGGTCTCTTCAACCCAGTTCTGGGGGTAGCTCCCTCCCCACTGAGAGTGGAGCCTGCCTAACTGAAAGAACAAAGAATAGGGCCTGCCCAGCTGTCAGCTAACATTTGCCTGTGACAGGGGCTGCCTCTATGAAGTGAATCAAATGCCTGGGCACTGTCCAAATGGTCATCCTGCTGGAGGAACAGTAATACCTCTCCACACCCAGGCCTTTGTCTCTGCTCTGGGAGCAGTATTCGTACCTCATTCAGGGCTTGAGTACTCAGAGGGCTGCAGATAGATTCTATTGCAAATTAGCCTCAAGAGACTTTAGGCATGGAAATTGTAACTTTCTAAAAGTACCTTTCATTGATATTTATTGAAAAATCTGACTTAACCAGTGAATAGGGCTTTCAATAAATATTAAAAAGAGTTCAAGAATTATATTTTCAAGTGTATTCTAGTTGTAAATAACATATTAAGTTTAATAGTGAATCCCAGTGTTTCTCTGTAGAACAGCCACCCTTGCTACAGTGAAAATAGCTTTTAGAGTATATTCACTGTAATGGCATGTTTAGTATTAACCTTCTACATGTTCTGCTTTTACATACCATGCACCCTGCCTTATGGGCTACACGGCCAACTTAGGGGTGACTTACTAATTTTTAAAAGGAAGTTTTAGGCTTGTTAAAAGGGTTTATTTTGACAGGTTGAATTGCAGTTTTTAAACTGCCACAGGCAGGCTACAATGGTAGGCCTGGAGCCATGTTTACACTATCACTGTAGTGAATGGTGCAAATGAGGCTGCATTCCACTAATGACATTTAACTCACAGGCCCTGGGAACACTTTGTACCATATACTATGGAGTTATGGATATGTTAACTATGCCAATTAGGAGTATAACCAATTTCAACATGTTTTAGGATCAGAGCACATGCAGCATGCCTGGTAGTAGAGTCCCATTGAACAGTCAAAAAGAAAATAAACGGCAGCACCACAAAAATTGGAGGTGACCAATTGGAGGTGGGTGTGTGTATGTGTGTTGGGTGTGTGTGTGTGTATGTATGGGCATGTATTCCTCAAGCTGGGAGAACCAGATCAATGCTTGTAGTGTGGGTAAACCCTAACAGAACCAGACAAACATTATCTTTGTGAGGACCGGTGTGCTAAGAGAACCAGTCCTTACAGTGCATTTAAGAACTTTTGAGCAAGTGTATCAATGTGTGTGTGTGTGTGTGTGTGTGTGTTAGGGGTGGGTGTAACCGACAGGATTCTCTCTAGCATAATTACTCATAATTCTCTCTCTCTCTCTTAGATCATTGTTCCTGTGCCTATGTGACAGGATTTTTTTGCCCCAAATTACTCTTAATTACTCAAACTGGCATAATTGTGGTCATTTCGCATCACAATAGTAATGCATAATTACTGAAATTTCTTTAATTATTCCGTCATATTCAAAATTTTGCACAGCCCTAGTGTGTGTTCTGTCTCTTGAAGAAATACCTGTGTGAAATCAGACAGAGGAATCGTAAAGCTTGGTCATAGCATCATAGTGAATAATGAGAGTAGGAGTACGCAGTTTGAAGAAACTAACAAAATACATGTTCAGGGACTAGGACCCACCTAAAAATAGGCCTAGAAAGTCATGCCTCACATGCCATAGGAAATAGTGACTTCTGGGATGTGACTAACCATATAGTGCTATTTAGACTGAACAAAGTGAACAAATCTTTGTATAACCAGCATGTTCTCAGCAGAGTTGTACAATTAGGAAACCTGAAAGGTGAAAATATGTAAGCAACAATACTGGATTTGATTATTTTTAAAATCCATAACTGATTCATAAAGAGAGAGCGGTCCCCTTGGGGCCCCTTCCACTTTGGGAATCAAGTTGTCAGCCTTTGGAAGGAAAATTGATCCAGGGGACCACTGCCTGCTCTACCTATGTTTAAATTCTGTTCTGCACAGAAACGACACTAAAGGAAATCTAAGTGAATGAGCAATCATGCAGCATTTCCTAGAAAGTCAGGTACATCTAACTGATTGTGCTGATGGCTGGCCAGTGCCAGCTCTGCCCTCAGGAACACAGCTTACCAATATTCTCTAAGGCCCTCATTAAGAGTGACCTGTAATTATTCTCATTACTTCCCATTATTTGTGAGGGCAGAAAATAATGAGAAATAGGGGTTTTAGGGAAAACCATGAGGAAATTTGATTTATTGTGATTTTTTTCTGCATATTTTTCCAAATTATCCACCCTGAGACTTTGTCTGCTTTAAGAAGGTGCAATCTGGTGATCCAATCAAGAAGGCTGCTCACTGCTTGAGCTCCATCCAGGTGCTGGCCTTTCACCCACCGCCATACCACACGTGGTGCCCATCAGCGGCTGTTGACTGCTGCCTAGAGGTGTCTTACCTATGGGGACATGTGGAGTTCATTGCATGCCCCTCTGGCATTGTTTCCAGCACAAGTGCGGCTACGGCCTAGTTTCTTTGTCTGTTGGGGCCAGTGGATTATGCACTGAGGAGAAGGTGGCATTGCCCCGTTGTGCGTAGAGGGGTTAAGTCAGCCTTGGCAACCATAGCAGGGGCCCCTACTAGAGTATGACTGTGCCACAACCCCACTGATCCTTGCTGCCATTACAAAATGTTTCTGGCACTGCACCAAGTCCTTGACGGGCAGAGCCTTGGTGGTGCTGTGGCCCAACAATACTGGGAGTCCCGGATTTCATTGAGCTTCTACACGATCCTGTTGTACCTTCTTTCTCTATCCTGGCCCAGATCTGTCATCATCACCAGGTGGTGTGCACTACCAGTGATAGGGCGGGGTCAGTGATTCCTGGCCCCACAGAGGACACGAAGCTGCACAGTGTAATGCATCGGGCACTAGATGCTGCCACACTTTTGAATTTCAAGTACCTCCTCCTCATAGACACAACTCATTGGGCATCCCCACGCTCTCCCTATGTGAACCCCTTCTTCCGGCTGTTGGCATCGCAGTGGCCCTGTGGATGGGCCTAATGACCCTCCTCCACTTGGGGAATTCATTGGCATTTGGTGCAAATATACTACTGGAATTACAGGGTGATCATTCTTGAGGAACAATCATTCTTGGTGTGTCAGTAAAACTTGTTCATACCATTTATGTAGGTTGCAATGCACTAATTGTTTAATCTTGGTATACTGTTCACGGTCTATTCTTTTATACATGAAATATCAACATGAAATATCATTACGTTGCCTCATCGTTTCATTAATATACATTGTTTCAGGCCATAAAAAATATTCACCCCACCATTATCAGAAGGTTTGAAACTAACCCTGATTCTCTCTTCAATTTGTTAAATACTGTGTAACGAATTTTGTTTCGTTCACATGGCCACTGTTTACTGGAAAAATGTTTTAAGCCATTCACATGTAGTTTTTGAAAAATATTGATAAAATTAAATGACATCTGTTGCAAAAATGTCGATCTTTGTCTAAAATCAGTATCAGCATAGTCACTAATGTCCAACACTATCATTAAGACATCAAGAGATAGGTTCTCTTTATTAAGTGGTTAATCCTTTTTGTTACCATTATCATGTTCTAGGTTGTCTAATGTTCTCATCAATTCTATATCAAATATTTTTAAATTACACTTTGTTCGAATAATATTCTGGTTGTTGAAATCAGTATGTTGCTCGGATATGACTTTACCTTAAAGAAATGAAAAGACAAGAGGCGTTTGGCAAAACAGGAACAAGTTGGTTTAATTAAATGCAGCGGCCGGGAGAGTCTCGACAGAATGCGTCTGAGCAAAGTCTCCCGGTGTACAAAGTTTTGGCTGGTATTATATAAATCTCGGGAGGTACAATAAAGTGATTTCTGCATTCTTGAAAAGCATCTCAGTCATAAATTAACAAGCTTGGGCATCATCTATGGACACAGATGGCTATTGGCCTCGGGGGGGGCTAGTGTGGGCCAGTGTCTATGTGTCCAGATGTCCAGCATGAGGAGCACGTGATCACTACGTGTGGTGTGCATATTGTGTCCTGATTGGCTGAGTGTTTCTATCCACATGTGGTATCTAGCTTTGTGGTATTTTTGGGGAACAAGAGTCTTTGGCCAAACGTGTTTTATAAGGGCCAATTGCCTTGGACCTGTTGTGGTGCAACTATCACTCTGTGGGATCAATCAGGGTTTTCCCTGGGCGCGCGTTTGTTTTTGGGTTAAGGGAGACCCCACCTGTAACCTGTTATTCGATAGATGTGGATGTGGGTCGCAGGGCCTGTCTGACCATGTATCTCTGACTTGGGGTTGATGGGGAGGTCACTTTGGGTAAATCCGACAGCAATGATGCGAGTTCACTGGAACTCCTAAAAATAATATGGTAGTCACTGGTATAATTTTTATTGACATTCTCAACCTTGTGTGTACAGTTGTCATAGAGTACATCGATATTATCTTTACTGATATTATGCTTTCCTAAATCATGGCATACATTAACATTGCTTTTACTGGTAACAACATTGTCATTCATGCATAGATTATGGCATACATTGACATTGCTACTGCCAGTATTGTCACTGTTGTGCAGGCATAGATTATGGCATTAATTGACATTGCTTTTATTGGTATTGGTGTTGTCAGGCCTGCACATATCATGGTATTCATTAACATCGTATTTACCCATTCCAACAAGTACTGATGGAAGACTCTTGTTCATCCAATTTAAAATGCTTTAACAATTTTAATTTTTCCAAAGAATGTATACACATCAATGCATGTTTGGGTGTAATTTAAGCTGGCTTCAGGGCAGATTGAAAGTCCCAAGAATAAGATATAAGATTTAGCTTTTGCAAAAATGTTGTCACTCAAAACACAATAAACTCAATTTATGCTGTTTTTGAGCTTGTTTCATGCCACATCTCTGTCTTATTCATTTGTCATGACCCTCGTTGTACAGAGCCTGGATTGATCTCTCATTTGTAGTGCCATATCCCCCCCCTTCTGGATTTCCTTTTCCTTTTTAGGTGGACCATAACTGTAAAACCTCATGCATACTTTGGTATACATCTCTGTGGGCTTAAAGCCATTCACCCTTCTTCTCATTTGCTTCTTTCAATGACCTCTATAAATCCTTTCTTGCTAGTGCCTCTTTGTCCCTCCTATCTCTTTCGTTCCTTCCCACAGAGCAGGGACTTACTACAATATCATTACGCTTTGTCATTTTTATTTTTTCTTGGTGAGCTTTTTTTTTCTTGGTTTCCTGCTTGACAAAGCTTCTCTTTTAGTTTGCAGAGAGTTTCTGCTCTTAGCTTAGCTTCACTCCAACGCTTTTTCTGTAAACATGGCTGTAAATCATGCTGTTATCTCGGTCACATTTGATAAGCATTCAGAGACCAAAATGAAATTCCAGAGGTCACCTGTTCATTCACCAAATGCCCTCTTCTCTGCTTGCCCCTCCCGACATATCAAACTTTTTGTTTTGCATTTCATTGAGCATCCAGCAGAGACTCAAACCCGGTTCCCCAGTTTAAAAGTCAGCTGCTCTAGTTTTTGTTGGCTGCCCTCTGCTCGTGTTAAGGGTTCTATTTACTTCATGCATAAAAGTTCCTGCGCTTCATTTGCTGTGCCGTCACTTAATCTCCCTGTGCCCTCACCCCTCCCACAACACTGCTTTCCCACTCCCACCACCCCTCCGAGGTCGCTGCTGGTTTTTTGTTTTGTTTAAAGTAAATTTAATTAAATTAGTAGATTTATATAGCGTTGCTACCTGTGAAATCGGCTGGTCAGGGGAATGGGGAGATTAAGTGATTGGCCCAGAATCACAGGATGTTGACCCTTTGCCGAGACTCGAACAGGGCTCCCCAACGCCCGAGTTAGCCGCTCTGACCGCTGCGATACATCCTCTCCCTCTAAATACCAAAGCTTATTATCACCCAGGCAGTGGAACAGGAAAATAAAATCCTTCCCAGGTCCAAGCTCTATTGCTCTGCCCCAGGCAGTGTCTTGTTCACCCCATCATCAGGGTTGCACCCTGTCCTCCGCTCCTCCTTTGTCATATTTTGTCTTCTGTCCAGTGATAATTTTTCTGACATGCACTGTTGTCTATTTATTCCTGCATCTTCAGAATGCCTCATTTTCCATTAAAGGACTATTGAGGGGGATTGCTCAGCAATGGTGCCATTGGAATTTACTTTCCTTTTTTGTTAGATTTTAGCTTAATTAATTTGTTCCTTTCCCTTACAATGTTAATTGCCTCTGCAGTTCCCTGTTGTTCCGTTACTGTAGTTCGCAGCATAAGTATTACTAATTTAATTGTGCCTGTGTTGCAGTCTCCTTCAGAGCGGAGTTCTGTCCTCAGCCTGCAGCTAAACAGAGCAACTCATGCAGCCTGATTTTTCGGGAGATCTGGCCTCGTGCGCTCTGAAGCTAGACCAACAGTCCCACTTGAGGGGGTGACCGGGAATGTCACATCAGGCCAGTAACAACTCTTCATGCCTGTTACCCCTTCACAAACAGTATTTCCTCTAAGGAGTAGGAATATCAAGGTTATTTTTACTTTATTTACAATGTACATTAAATTAATATGTTTAACTACTGTACCAGGTGAAAATGATTTGTCTTTGCCCCCTATTGCCTTGTTTAACTTGTCTGCTTTCGCTCCTTCTAATGGTGCATTTATGAGGCCGCGTCAAGCCATCTAATCTTTATGGATGTTGCTAAGGGAAATCTAAATACTGCTGGTATGTGTTTGCTCTGTGTGTGCCTCCCCACATCTGCTGTCACATAAAAGAATGTGTATGTGTGAGAGGGATTATTCTTGTTTTAAACAGTTTTTTATTTAAACTGTTTGCATCTTAGGATAAAGTTACACTTCATCAATTTAACAGGGGAGCTAGTTTGATTTATTTTTACTTCACTCACCTGGGTACCATATGGCATACCTGGATGTTTAGTTTAACCACAATACCACAGAATACAATACCACACAATACACCAACACTACCCAGCATATTTCCACTCCACATAAGACCACTCAGCATTACATAATTCAACTGCACATAATAACACTCAACTCACTCCCACATAATTATACACCACATAAAATCAATCTATACCACATAGCAACAACCCACATAAAAAAACTCTGCACCATGCCACATAATTTCATCAACATATTTTCACTCCACGCCACACAGTTCCAGGACACACAAATCAACTTAACACATTTCCATTCTACACCACATAATTCGGCAACAAACCGCATAATTCTAATCAACAACACAATTACATAACATACATCCAATACACACCACATAATCACACATCATACCACAACATTCTAAAAAACACCACATATTTAAACTCCACTACATAACACTTCACAATACAAAAAAACATTCCATATAATTACATCCCATAACAGACAATCCCACTAAGCATACCTCCAATACACTCGAATACACCATAAATACTATCCACATAATTCAGTTGCACACCATGCCACATAATACCACTACACAAACCCACTCCACACCACACAATTCCAAAACAAACAGCATAATTCCACTACACACCACATACATCCACTACACTCCATAACACATAGGTAAAAGACATTTGCATTTACAATGCCAATAATTCTAACTCTTCTTTCTCTCCTTGTCCTTACTTTAAAACCTACCTGCACACCTCACACCATGATGTCATTGCTGGCAGCAGCTGTTGTAATCTGAGCCATATCGTAATATTAATTAAAAAAACTTTGACCTTACTTTAATGTCTAACATATATGCTTTGTCAACTATATTTGTGGCAACTACATGTATGGCATAGTTCAGTGGCTTTTGCCGAAACTGCTGTAGGATTTCAATGTTTTTACACCATAAATGTACCGGATAAATAAACTAATCTATCCTACGTACAATAATGTTGCATTACAAATATTTTATGTTTTATCTGTTTTTTCACATTAATACCACATAAATACACCCCAAATAAATCCACTCCATGCCACATAACAATAATACACATAAATGAACTCCACACCCTGCCACATAATTCCACTAAACATAATTTCACTCAATATCATACTGTTCCATGCCACACTATTCAACTCCACACAAATCCATTCCATGCCACATAATTTAACACCAAACCACATTATTCCACTGCACAACACAATTCCACTACACACCACATATATCCAATTTACAACACATAATTCAACATCATACCACAAAATTCATCAGCACACCACATAATTAAACTCCACTACATAACACTACACAACACAAAATACCATTCCACATAATTACACTCCATTACACACAATCCCACTCCACATAATTCCAATGCACTCAAAAACACATAATTGCTATCCAATAATGCAACTGCACACCAGACCACATAATTCCACTACACAAATTCATTCCACACCACACAATGCCACAACTAACAATTCCAATCCAACCCACATAATTCCACTGCACACCAGATACATCCACTTCAATCCATAACACATAGGTAAGAGACATTTACATTTACAACGCCAATAGCTTTAACTCTCTTTTTTTAACACCCAAACACACAGATCTGGAGCTTAGCTCCTACCTCTTTGCTCTTTTTCATCACCAAAAACGCAAAGCTATCCACACAGTTCCACACCACACAATTCAACCACACACATTTCCAATCCACACCACATAATTCAACACCAAACCACATAATACAACTCAACAACACAATTACAGAACACACCGCTTACATCCAGTCCACACCACACAATTCCACATCATGTTACAAAATTCAACAGCACAACACATAATTAAACTCCACTACATACCAATTCACAACACAAAATACTATTCCACATAATTACACCCCATAGCACACAATCCCACTCCACATAATTCCACTACACTCAATACCACATAATTACAATCCACATATTTCCACAGCACACCATGCCACATAATTCATCTACACAAATCCACACCACACAATTCCACACCACACACTTACACAACTAACTAATCCAATCCAATCCACATAATTCCACTACACACCACATACATACACTTCATAACACATAGGTAAAAGACATTGCCATTTACAATGCCAATAGCTATAACTCAAACAAATGCGAGACCGAATGCATTTCCAAAGGTTGTTTATTTTGGAATCTTTCTCTCCATCTTTGTACAACCAGCTGCTTGTTCAATCTGAATCCTGAATCCCTCTAAAAAAGACACCTTTCTTTCATTATTGGCACTACTCGGCATATCTCGCATCTCACTGTCGGATTCATAAATCTGAACCTGAATCAATGGTGATAGTAGATTCCTGTCTTGAACAATTGTGTTTGCTCCCTTGTTTTTTGTGCATGTAGTCATACATATGAGCAAATGTATGTGTGTGTGTGTATATTCAGAAGCAATTTTGAGGAGTTTGGAGTCAATGTACATTTTAAATTTGGACACCAAAACCCCACAAGGGCTCAATACCAGTGAGGACCTAAACTCCTGTCTTTGAGCGGGACCTATTAAGCTTTCCGATGGTCCCCCCTCCTTCCCTCCCTTATGCGGGTGAGCATGACCATTCGCACTCATGTTTCAGGGCAATTGCAGTTTTTTAGGGACCTTGTGCTAAGATACCAGATCAATGAATGCCTGTAATAATATGTTGTGTATTTCATAGGTTGTTAGCATCACATTGTTCAGCAAATAGTTTGTATATATGTTTTCGCACTTTGCTTTTTTCTGCACTTTGTCACTTTTTGGAGTTTGAGATGTGGCTGGACAGCTTAATATCGCCAACAGGGACATAATTGTTTATAACATATTTATAACTATTGCAGGTTGTAAATTGTATATATCAAGCAAACTATTTAAGTTTGTATATAACACTATACTACATGCAAAATTGATATAATTTCAAAGGCTATGAAGAATACCGTGTTCACATGGTTGCTCTAAATGAAGCTCACAGTGGCTTTTATAGCAATGAGGTACGATGCATATCAAGAAAATGAGGTATTTAATGCACTGTGCACTTTGTAAGCAACATTTGCACAATTGCAGCAGTTTGCACTAAGATTCAAAATAAGGCCTTTTCAGGCCGGTTTACATCTTGTAGCATATCAACATTGCTTACTTTGCACATTTGCGTAACTTTGTACATAGGCCCAGTATTGAAGGAAGTAAATATGTGTGGCTATGCCATAAAGCAGAACGTTTGAACCAGTATTATACAGCTATATTTGTTTTAGCATAAAGTTGACAACCAAAATAACTTAATACAATTTTTAGATGTGTGGAAGATTTCTTTGCAAAGTATACATATGTATATAGGATCAATACATGTTTATTAATGATATTAACCAAAACATCGATTATGATTGTGCTTACAGACGATATTGTCACAGTCTTTTCTTTCTGTTTATTAAGGTACCAATCACGTGCGCAATCCAAATACCATTGAAGGCACTGTAGCGTGTCATGTGATCAAGGCCAGGTTTGGCTGAAACGCGTCATTGCAAACAATGAAAAATAAAGATTCGCACACAATTTTGGTGTCTGTGTCCCGACGTCTCCTTTGAGGGAATTTAACCCCTTCGATGCGCGTGACGAGCTCAGCTCGTCATGCTGCGCGGTAGCGCTGTGCGCATGACGAGCTGAGCTCGTCACGACCACACCCGCGATCGGAATGTCCAGCACACGAGCGGAATTCCGATCGCGGTCAAGGGGTTAAACAATGGGTGTTGAAAACAATATATATATATACATATATATATATTATCTACTGGCGGTCGCCAGTAGATAGTTATAGTTAGGACCTATTTTCCATAGGAAATCCGAAACATTCTATTTGAAATAACTCTTGCGTCGGTTGACGAATCTTCGCGAAATTTTCAAACTTTGTGGCCCGCTCCGGTCCGCTCCTATCCTGAAAGTCTCGGGGTGATTCGTCAAGCAGGGGCCGAGAAAAAAGGGGGGTCCCAAAACGTGTTTTCCCCATTCATTTTCCCATAGGAAACTTTAGCCACGGCTACAGCCCGAACTGCTGAACAGAATTACACCAAATTTGGTAAAGAGGTAGTTCTTGGTTCAGAAAGAACCCTTTTTGTTAAATGGTGTAAATCCGTTCAGTAGTTGCTGAGAAAATCAAAAGTAAAAACACATATATATCTATGGCCGCGGAGGATCCGCGCACCCTCCCGATGACGAGCTGTATGCTAATTGGCTGTCAACAAGGACCCCCAGGGCCCCAAAAATATATATTTTTTTTAAATCGGCAAAAAACGCGCTGAGGGCGCGGATCCTGCCGATAAAAAAAAAAAACAAAGCGTGGGCTCTTGCGCTTCCTGGTTAATTGGTCCCCGGGTGGGCCAAGTCCCGGGGGCATGCGGGGTTTATTTAATAATGACATGGGGGGCCTCTAAGCCCCCCAAGCCTCGGGGACCGCCACCCCCCGGGCTTTATAAAAAAATGGTGGCGGGGCACACGGCCCCCCGCATCCCCGGGGACCCCCACCCCCAGGGCTTCTTTTTTGATTTTTACATTACCTGTGTGGGGGGCTCAAGCCTCCCCACATGCCCCGGGGACCGCCACCTCCCTGGGGCACTAAATAATAAAATGTGGGGGTCCGTTTAGGACCCCGAGCCCCGGGGACCACCACCTCCCGGGGCTGTGCAAAGGTTGGGAGGGGGCCGCGCGGCCCCCTCCTGGAGCCCTCCATGGCCCTGGGGACCGCCACCCCCAGGGCCGGCTCCTGCAGTGTCCCGGGGTGCCTACCCCGGGACACTGCTGTTTGCAATCACAGGGACGGAGCCTCGCGGCTCCCGTCCTGTCATTGCAAACTGCTTTGGATATTAGGCGAGAGCAGGGAAACCTGCTCTCGCTTCCAATATCCAAAGCACATTGCTTTCCACATGGGGAGCTGCATGTTAGCAGCTCCCATGTGGAAAAGCAATGCCGGCTCCCGCAGGAGGCAGGGAGACGGCATGGTCCGTGGGGAGTTGGGGTCCCCCCACGGACCCCAAAGGATAGGGCCAGCCCCAGGGGATGGGGTCCCCGGGGCAAGTAGTGGCCCGGGAGGGGGGCCACGCGGCCCCCTCCCCAAAAATAATGTAATTTTTTTTTTTTTAAACAAATAAAGGCCGGCCCTGGGGGATGGGGTCCCCGGGCCGGAATCGGCCACGGGAGGGGGGCCACGCGGCCCCCTTCCCGTACAGTATTTTTTAAGAAAAAAGGCATCAGGCCCTGGGGGATGGGGTCCCCAGGGCCCCAAAAAGTAAAAAAGAAGGGGGGCCACACAGCCCCCCTTCAAAAAAACAAAAAAGAAAGTAAAAGATGCGATCGAGCGTCAGGCCCCGCCCCCTCCCTTAACCACTCTGCAAACGCTCCCTGTGGCGCGTTTTAAATTGGGGAAATAATTCCCATTCAATACTGGGGGTCCCTGGGGGCCAACTAGCCCACCAGGTACCTCGAGTAAGCGCCACAGGGCTGGGTTGCACATATTACATCACTTATGACATGGTCAGTGACATCACTGATGACATCACTGAAGAATGTGCTAGTATTTGTATGAGTAAGTGAGTTGGTGTGTGTATAACTGTATAGGTGAGTAAATGGGTGTGTGATTAATTTTTTGCATGACTGACTAGGTGTGTGAGTACCTCTATGGATGAGTGGCGGCATGTGAGTGTTTATATAGGTGTATGAGTGCATATTATAGTCCTGTACTCAGTGACCGTAAGTATGAGTGACTGTACGGGTGAGTGAGTCGATGTGTGTGTGTAGACCTAATAATCAGTGAGTGGGTATGTAGTTATTGGTATTGGAGTGTGTATGGTTTTGAGAATGGCAGTCTGTAATTTAGAGTGGGTGTATCAAAAGTTATATTAGGGTGTGAGAAGATGCATGAAATTATCACATGGATGATGTCATCAGTGATGTCATCAGTGATGTCATTTGAGATGTCATCAGTGATGTCATCAGTGATGTCACTGACCATGTCATGAGTGATGTAATATGTGACGTCATCAGCAGTACATTGCAGGGCGCGAGTTATAGTTAGCTGAACTAACTATAACGGGGGAATTTCACGGGTTTTGTACGAGTGCAATGTCCAACTAACTATAACTGTCCCTAAAACCTATGGTTTTTTCAGTGAATTTCAAAGGTTTTTTAAATGCAAATTTCTAACTATAACGTGTCTGAAACCTATGGTTTTTTCAGTGAATTTCAAAGGTTTTTTAAATGCTAATTTCTAACTATAACGTGCCTGAAACCTATGGTTTTTTAAGTGAATATATATATATATATATATATATATATATATATATATATATGTTGTAAATGGCCCTTTTGCAGGGTTATCCCTAAACTTTTTGCTTCTTCCTCCTTTGTTTTTCCTGACCTGTGGTTGTTGGCTATAGGACTCTGGGCACTTTGCCATTGCTGATCAGTGGTAAAGTGGATATGCTCTCTGTGTAAATTGTTATTATGATTGGTTATCCATGATTGGTATATTTGTTTTACCAGTAGGTCCCTAGTAAAGTGCACTGAGTGTGCCAGGGCTGGTAATTCAAATGCTACTAGTGGGCTTGCAGCACTGATTGTGCCACCCACATGAGTCGCCCTAAAATTATGTTCTCAGGCCTGCCACTGCAGTGCCTGTGCGCAGTTTGCTAACTGCCATGTTGACCTGGCCAGTGTACCCACTTACCAGGCCTGACCCTTCCCTTTTCTTACACATTGGACACCCCTATGGTAGGCCCAAGGTACCCCCCTGGGCAGGGTGCAGTGTATGTGAAAGGTAGGACATGTACTAGTGTGGGTAACATGTCCTGATAGTGAAATACTGGCAAATTCGTTTTTCACTATTGAAAGGATTCTACTGAGTTTCTGTATGTTAGATTTTTGTCGTTTTGGTCTTGCTTAGTTTAGATAAAGATATTTTATTTTTCTAAACTGGTGTGGTGTCCATTTGTGGTGTTTTCACTGTGTTACTGTGAGTGTTGGTACAAATACTTTACACATTGCCTTTGGGATAAGCCTGTTTGCTCGTGCTAAGCTACCAAGGGGTGAGCAGGGGTTATCTAAAGTGTGTATCCCCCTTACCCTGACTAGAAGCAAGGGTCCCTATTTGGTCAAAGGTACCTACCTCTGCCAACTAGAGACTCCCAGTTCTAACAATATATATATATATATATATATATATATATATATATATATATCTTCACTGAAAAAACCATAGGTTTCAGGCACGTTATAGTTAGAAATTAGCATTTAAAAAACCTTACAAATTCACTGAAAAAACAATAGGTTTTAGGGACAGTTATAGTTAGTTGGACATTGCACTCGGACAAGACCCGTGAAATTCCCCCGTTATAGTTAGTTCAGCTAACTATAACTCGTGCCCCCGCAATGCACTGCTGATGACGTCACATATTACATCACTCATGACATGGTCAGTGACATCACTGATGACATCACTGATGACATCTCAAATGACATCACTGATGACATCATCCAGTGACTGTGTGTTTCTGTAAAGTTTAAATATTTTTAATATATATAGGGAAAGGCGTATAGAAGAAGAATGAGTGGGTGTATAAGTGTCTGTATGGATGATTTAGTAGGTGCGTGACTAACTCTATAAGTGAGTGATTAAACGTATCTTACTGAATGCATGGGTTAGTGACTAAACTGGGTGAATGTCTGTATCCGTCTGTCTGTTGCTGTGTAAGTGGTGCATGGGTTTGTGAATAGCTACATGAGTGTCTATATGAGTTATTGAATGGTTGCCTGAGTATCTGTATGGGTGCCTAAATGTTTGTGTGGGTGGGGTGTGTGCGACTCTGTGCATAGATGTGTGAGTGGGTGATTCACTGGGTGGATGGTTTCAAGAGTGCATCTGTGATAGACTGTATGGGTGGGTAAGTGTGTGTAAGAGTGTGTTAGTGAGTGAATGTATGTCCCAGTGGTACATGTGTGAGTAACTACATATGTGAAAGGCAGTATATATGTGTGTTGTAATATATAAATAGCTATAAGCGAGAGTGTGTGATTGTGAGAGTGACTGTATGGATGAGTGTGTGCTTGTATCAGTGATTGTATAAGAGCGTAAGAATGTGCTAGTATTTGTATGAGTAAGTGAGCTGGTGCGTGTATAACTGTATAGGTGAGTAAATGGCAGTGTGTTTAATTATTTGCATGACTGACTAGGTGTGTGAGTACCTCTATGGATGAGTGGCGGTGTTTGAGTGTCTATATAGGAGTATGAGTGCATATGATAGTCCTGTACTGAGTGACCGTAAGTATGAGTGACTGTACGGGTGAGTGAGTGGATGTGTGTGTGTAGACCTAAGAATCAGTGAGTGGGTATGTAGTTATTGGTGTTGGAGTGTCTATGGTTTTGCGAATGGCAGTCTGTAATTTAGAGTGGGTGTATCAAAGGTTATATTAGGGTGTGAGGAGGTGCATCAGATTATCACGTGGATGATGTCATCAGTGATGTCATCAGTGATGTCATTTGAGATGTCATCAGTGATGTCACTGACCATGTCATGAGTGATGTAATATGTGACGTCATCAGCAGTGCATTGCGGGGCGCGAGTTATAGTTAGCTGAACTAACTATAACGGGGGAATTTCACGGGTTTTGTACGAGTGCAATGTCCAACTAACTATAACTGTCCCTAAAACCTATGGTTTTTTCAGTGAATTTGTAAGGTTTTTTAAATGCTAATTTCTAACTATAACGTGCCTGAAACCTATGGTTTTTTCAGTGAATTTCAAAGGTTTTTTAAATGCTAATTTCTAACTATAACGTGCCTGAAACCTATGGTTTTTTCAGTGAATTTCAAAGGTTTTTTAAATGCTAATTCCTAACTATAACATGTCTGAAACCTATGGTTTTTTCAGTGAATTTCAAAGGTTTTGTAAATGACAATTTTTAAATGTATTAATTGTTATATTTATTTTTTTGATACTGATTTACTACATTTTTTAAACTATTTATTTTTAGATATTTTATTTTTAAATTACATTGTAATTACATTATACATTACATTACAAAATATACTTTCTCAGAATGAATTACTTTAGTTTAAATACTTTGCAAATAGACAATAGACTTTTAAGTACAGTAGTTACAGTTGTTGCAATGGGCAACACAATTTCAAACACAATGCAACATTGAGCTCAATGTGAATTTCTAGTTAAATGCAATTAGTTACTTTATGGATTACTTTTTCTAACCACAGGACTGGATCCTAGATTCAGTCCTGGGACATCTCCTGTAAACAGTTGAGTAAAAGCGTTTTGGTTACAGTAGTGATTTTTAAGGAATATTATTGTATTTTAAAAGTTGACACAGAAACTTTTTCACATAGAATCACCAATGTTATCCTATGGGAGGAAATTCACTTAGCAGGTAAGTAGTGTTATCGTTACTTTTTCTTACTCAGTGGTGGATCCTGGATCCAGCACTGGTGCATCTCCTGTAAACAGTTGAAAGAATGCATTTAAGTCATACAGGCGATTTGTAAGGAATATTTGTAGTTTATGAAAATTGACACTTTGAAACTTTTCTGCTGAAAACCAGACAATGGATTCCTATGGAAGGAAATACAAGTTACTGGTAAGTACGGTTAGAATTACTTTTCAGGGTCAGTGCTGGGCTAAAAGATGCAGCACTGGGTTCTCTCCTGATAACAGGTGAGTAAATCGGAATTCGTAGATCGGCTGATTTTAGAGGAATATTATAAAGTTCCAAAACTCCACACTTAGAAGAATTTCCAAGTGAAACCAGTCAATGTTAGCCTATGGAAGGAAATTCAAGTTACTGGTAAGTACGGTTAGAATTACTTTTCAGGATCTGTACTGGGCTCAAAGATGCAGCACTGAGGTCTCTCCTGATAACAGGTGAGTAAATCGGAATTCGTAGTTCGGCTGATTTTAGAGGAATATTATAAAGTTCCAAAACTCCACACACACAAGAATTTCCAAGTGAAACCAGTCAATGTTAGCCTATGGAAGGAAATTCAAGTTACTGGTAAGTACGGTTAGAATTACTTTTCAGGATCTGTACTGGGCTCAAAGATGCAGCACTGAGGTCTCTCCTGATAACAGGTGAGTAAATCGGAATTCGTAGTTCGGCTGATTTTAGAGGAATATTATAAAGTTCCAAAACTCCACACTTAGAAGAATTTCCAAGTGAAACCAGTCAATGTTAGACTATGGAAGGAAATTCAAGTTACTGGTAAGTACGGTTAGAATTACTTTTCAGGATCTGTACTGGGCTCAAAGATGCAGCACTGAGGTCTCTCCTGATAACAGGTGAGTAAATCAGAATTCGTAGTTCGGCTGATTTTAGAGGAATATTTGCACAATGGTGAAGGAAGGGGGTGGGGCCTGAGGTGACATGTCTGCAAACACGCCCTGTGGCGCGTTTTAAGTTGGAGAATTAATTCCTCCTCAATCCCGAGGGTCCCTAGGGGCCAACTAGCCCACCAGATACCTCCAGTATGCGCCAGAGAGCTGCGTTGCAGAGAGGTGTTCAGAGGCCACGCCCCTTTTTGCACCTCTCTGCAACGCAGCTCTGTGGCGCTTTCTGGACGTACCTGGTGGGCTAGTTGGCCCCAGGGACCCTCAGGATTGAAGGGGATTTAATTCCCCATCTTAAAATGCGCCACGGGGCCTGTTTGCACACATGTCACCTGAAGCCCCTCCCCTCCGTTCACCACTGTGCAAACGCGCCCCGTGGCGCGTTTTAAGTTGGGGGATTAAGTCCCCTTGAATCCTGAGGGTCCCTGGAGTCCAACTAGCCCACCATGTACGTCCAAAGCGCCACAGAGCTGCATTGCAGAGAGGTGTAAAGGGGCGTGGCCTCTGTACACCTCTCTGCAACGCAGCCCCTGGCGCATACTGGAGGTTCCTAATGGTCTAGTTGGCCCTCAGGGACTCCCAGTATTCAAGGGGAATTGTTCTCCTCTGCAAACGCGCCAGGGGGCGCGTTTGCAGAGTGCTGCAAGCAGGGGCGTAGCCTCCGGCGCGATGCCGGTCTTTTTTTTTAAGAAGGGGGCTGTGTGGCCCCCTTCTTTCTAATCTATTGGCCCTGGGGACCCCATCCCCCAGGGCCTGCCCCCTAATTATTATTATATTTTTTTAATTTTTGAAGGGGGCCGCGTGGCCCCCCTCCCGAGGCCTTAATCGGCCCCGGGGACCCCATCCCCCGGGGCATGGCCTTCTTTTATTTTTTAAATAAAACTTATGGAGGGGGGCTGCGTTGCCCCCCTCCTCAGGCCACTTATGGCCCCGGGGACCCCATCCCCCGGGGCCGGCCTTTGTATTTTTTTTATTTTTTTAAAATTTTAATTACATTTTTGGGAGGGGAGCCGCGTGGCCCCCCTCTCGGGCCACTAATGGCCCCGGGACCCCATCCCCGGGGCCTGGCCACTCGTTGGGGACCGTGGGGGTCCCCAATCCCCGCACGGTCCCGCCGGCTCCCCGCGTCCTGCGGGAGCCGGCATTGCTTTCCATAAGGGAGCTGCTGACATGCAGCTCCCTTATGGAAAGCAATTCTGCTTGCTTCATTGAAGCGAGAGCAGGTTTCCTGCTCTCGCTTCAATGAAGCAAGCAAGTTTGCAATCACAGGACGGGAGCCGCGAGGCCTGTGATTGCAAACTACAGTGTCCCGGGGGTAGGCACCCCAGGACACTGCAGGAGCCGGCCCTGGGGGGTGGTGGTCCCCAGGGCCATCAATAGCCCCGGGGAGGTGGTGGTCCCCAGGGCTTCGGGGGTCCGAAACGGACCCCCACATGTATTTTCTTAGTGCCCCGGGTAGGTGGCAGTCCCCGGGGTGTGTGGGGGGCAGGAGCCCCCCCACACAGGTCATTCTTTTAAAAAAAAAAGAAGCCCCTGGGAGGTGGCGGTCCCCGGGGCTGAGCCCTCCCGCACCATTTTTATTAGAAAGCCCCGGGGGGTGGCGGTCCCCGGGGGTTGGGGGGCCTTAGAGGCCCCCCCATTAACTATAAACCCACCCCCCGCATGCCCCCGGGGGCAAATTAGCATCGAAGCGCGGGAGACCGCGCTTCGATTTATTTTTTTTACGGCGGGATCCGCGCACCCTAAGGGCATCCCGCCGATTTTTTATTTTTAAATGCTTTTTTCTGCCCAGGGGGTCCTTGTGGGACCCCTGAGCAGATCCTAGGGGTCAGGGTGTTTCTACCCTGCCCCCTTTTTGCGCTTTGCGCACTTGTTTCTGTCCCTCGGTTCTACCGGGGGACAAAATGGCTGCCAACACTTCCTGATTTGGAGTGTTGACAGCCAATTAGCATGCAGCTCGTGATCGGGAGGGTACGCGGACCCTACTCGGCCATAGATATATATGTGACTTTACTTTTGATTTTCTCAGGAACTACTGAACGGATTTACACCATTTAACAAAAGGGTTCTTTCTGAACCAAGAACTACCTCTTTGCCAAATTTGGTGTAATTCCGTTCAGCAGTTCGGGCTGTAGCCGTAGCTAAAGTTTCCTATGGGAAAATGAATGGGGAAAACACGTTTTGGGACCCCCCTTTTTCTCGGCCCCGCTTGACGAATCACCCCGAAACTTTCAGGGTAGGAGAGGACCGGAGCGGGCCATAAAGTTTGAAAATTTCGCGAAGATTCGTCAACCGACGCAAGCGTTATTTCAAATAGAATGTTGCTGGATTTCCTATGGAAAATAGGTCCTAACTATAACTATCTACTGGCGACCGCCAGTAGATAATATATATATATATATATATATATATATATATATATATATATATATATATATATATATATATATATATATATTTATACATACATATTACCAGTAGGTAGTTATAGTTAGGACCTAGTTTCCATAGGAAAAGCGTTTTTGATTTGCCAATATCTTTGGCGCCGGTTGACGAATCTTCGCGAAATTTTCAAAACTAATGGGGCGCTCCGGTCAGCACCTGTCTTGAAAGTTTCGGGTGATTTGTCAAGCAGGGGCCGAGAAAAAAGGGGGGGTCCCAAAACGCGTTTTCTCCGTGTTAATTTACATAGGAAACTTTAGACAAAGCTACAGCCCGAACTGCTGCACGGAATTACACCAAATTTGGCAAAAAGGTAGGTCTTGGTCTAGAAAGCGTGCTTTTCTTTAAATGGTGTAAATCCTTTCAGTAGTTGCTGAGAAATTCAAAAAATAGAAATATCGATATCTGAGCACCGAGGAGGATTTGCGAACCCTCCCGGGCACGAGCTTCACTCCGATCGGCTGCCAACACTCTAAACCAGAATGTGTTGGCAGCCATCTTGTGACTCGGTAACCGAGTCACAAGAAAACAGTAAAAAAACAGATATAAAACAAGAAAAAGGGGCAGGGTAGAAAGACCCTGACCCCCTAGGCCTGCTCAGGGGGTCCCACAAGGACCCCCAGGCCCAAAAAAAGCATTTTTTGTTTAAATGGCCAGATATGCACTGGGTGCGCGAATCCGGCCGAAAATCTTTTTAAAAAACGAAGCACGGCCTCCTGCGCTTTGTTTTCTATAAGCCCCCAGGTGGGCCAGGACTCGGGGGCAATGCCTAATTAATTAGCGTGGGCCCCCGCAGCCCCGGGGACCACCACCTTTCTGGGACTTGAAGAATAAATGCGTGGGGGGTCCCAACCCCAACCCACGCTGCCCCGGGGACCGCCACCTCCCCGGGGCTTTATTATAATGTGAGGTGGGGGGCCTCGCGGGCCCCTCCAAGCTCTGGGGACCACCACCTCCCCAGGGCTTCCTTGATTAATGAGGGGGCCTTGTGGGCCCCCACAAGCCCCGGGGACCACCACCTCCCGGGGCTTCTGTTATTAATGAGGGGGGCTCGCGGTTCCCCCGAGCCCCGGGGACCACCACCTCCCCAGGGCTTCCTTGATTAATGAAGGGGGCCTCACAGGCCCCCCCAAGCCCCGGGACCACCACCTCTCTGGGGCTTCTTTCAATAATTAGGGGGGCCTCACAGCCCCCCCAAGCCCTGGGGACCACCACATCCCCGGGCTTCTGTTATTAATGAGGGGCGGGCCTCGTGGGCCCCCTCAAGCCCCGGGACCACCACCTCCCTAGGGCTTCCTTCATTAATGAGGGAGGCTCGCTGGCCCCCAGAGCCCCGGGGACCACCACCTCCCCGGGGCTTGAAGAATAAATGCGTGGGGGTCCCAATCCCCCACGCTGCCCAGGGGGACCGCCACCTCCCCCGGGCTTTATTATAATGTGAGGCGGGGGGCCTCGTGGGCCCCCCAAGCCCCAGGGACCACCACCTCCCCAGGGCTTCCTTGATTAATGAGGGGGGCCTCACGGGCCCCCCAAGCCCCGGGAACCACCACCTCCCCGGGGCTTCTATTATTAATGAGGGGGGCCTCACGGGCCGCCCCGGGGACCACCACCTCCCCGGGGCTTTGCACTTGAAGGGAGGGGGGCCACGCAGCCCACCTCCTGGAGCCCTTGATGGCCCTGGGGACCGCCACCCCCCAGGGCCGGCTCCTGCAATGTCCCGGGGTGCCCACCCCCAGGACATTGCTGTTTGCAATGACAGGGCGGGAGCCGTGTGGCTCCCGCCCTGTCATTGCAAACACTGCTTTGCTTTGCTTCTTGGAAGCGAGAGCAGGAAACCTGCTCTCGCTTCCAAGAAGCAAAGCAGTATTGCTTTTGGACAAGGGGAGCTGCATGTTAGCCGCGGGCCCCCTTCCCGTTTTTTTTTTTAATGGGTCAGGCCCTGGGGGATGGGGTCCCCATGGCCCACAAAACATTAAGAGAAGGGGGGCCACACAGCCCCCCTTCCAACAAAAAAAAGAAAATCACCATCTCCCAGAGGCCCCGCCCCTCCCTGTACCACTCTGCAAACGCGCCTCGTGGCACATTCTAAGTTGGGGGATTAAGTCCCCTTTAATCCTGAGGGTCCCTGGGGGCCAACTAGCCCACCAGGTACCTCCAGTAAGCCCCACACAGTGGGATTGCTGAGAGGTGGTCCGAGGCCATGCCCCTTTTTACACCACTCTGCAAACATGCCTCTTGGTGCATTGCTGGTGGGGCGAAGAGGTCCTCTTGTGTCCTGAGGACCTCAGGACTAAAGTGGACTTCATCCACTGGGCAGCAGTGTGCCAGGAGGCACATTTGCAGAGTGGTGTAAAAAGGGGGCATGGCCTCCGACCACTCTCAGCAATCCAGCTGTATGGGGCTTACTGGAGGTACCTGGTGGGCTAGTTGGCCCCCAGGGACCCTCAGGAGGCAAGGGGACTTAATCCCCCAACCCAGAACGGGCTAGGAGGCGCGTTTGCAGAGTGGTGGAGAAAGGGGGCGTGGCCTGTGTCCAACTCTCAGCAATCCCACTGTGTGGGGCTTACTGGAGGTAAGAGGTAGGCTAGTTGGCCCCTAAGGACCCCCAGCAGTGAAGAGGACTTCAATACCCATCCAAGAATGCGCCAGGGAGCGCGTTTGCAGAGTAGTGGGCAAAGGGGGCATGGCCTGCTATGAGAACATAGCAATCCTGCTGTGTGGGACTTATTGGAGCCAATAGGAGAGGTGGTTGGCCCCCAAGGATGTCTTTGGGGCAACTACCCCTCTTGTTACCTCCAGTAAATCCCACACAGTGGGATTGCTAAGATGTCTTTGGAGGCCACGCACCCTTTATCCACCACTCTGCAAACGCGCCTCCTGGCAGACTACGGGATGGGGGATGAAGTCCACTTTACTCCTGAGGGACTTTGGGGGCCAAGAAGCCCGCCTGGGTCCTCCTGTAAGTCCGATGCAGCGGAATTCCTGAGCACTGGTCGGAGGTCCAGCACCCTTTCTCCACCACTCTGCAAACGTGACTACTAGTTAAAGAAGCATTTGCAATGTAATAGGTTTTGCATTTGCGAGAGTTAGAGCTATTGGCGTTGTAAATGTAAACGTTTTTTACTAATGTTTTTTGGAGTGGAGTGGATGTACGTTGTGTGTAGTGGAATTATGTGGTATGTTGTGTAGTTAAATTATGTGGATAGAAAGTATGTGGTATTTAGTGTATAGGAACTATGTAGAGTGGGATTATGTGTTATGGAGAGTAATTATGTGGTATGGTAGTCTGTGTTGTGGAGTGGTAACCTCAGGTTTAGTGTTCCTCGTTTCCATAGAAGCTCAACTATGAACTCAGTGAGACAAAAAAAGAAGGAATCACTGAGGAGCACTTGTGGACCTAGTCAGAGGTATGAGCAGGGCCCCTGTAATTATGCGACTGTTTGCTGCACTGACTTTCGCACAATAATACATTTCCCGCATTAGCCACATAATCCATCATCTGCTCCCTAATCTGCAGATTTGAACAAAAAAAGCCTTGTTTCTAGCTCAAACGGCTCAAACGTTACCAAAAATGCAGAGACAAGTGTTACAGTGTGGTGGAAGGCCCTTTGCAAACCTAGAATGGTCACCTGTTACTTGTTGCTAAATGTGGATGTTAAATTGGCACTAATGGTGTGCAAGCCACTCTTGCTTCTTTCTGCGCCTCTCTTGCTTCTTTCTGCATTTCTGTTGCTTCTTTCTGCACTTTTCTTTCTTTTTCTGCACTTCTCTTGCCTCTTTCTGTACATCTCTTCTACTTTCTGCACCTCTCTTGCCTCTTTCTGCACCCCTCTTGTCTCTTCCTCTACCCCTCTTCCCCCTTTATGCATGTCTGTTGCTTCTTTCTGCACCCTCTTGCCTCTTTCTCCACCCCTCTTCCCCCTTTCTGCATGTCTGTTGCTTCTTTCTGTACTTCTCTTGCCTCTTTCTACACCTCTCTTGCTTCTTTCTGCACCCCACTTGCCTCTTTCTGTACCCTACTTCCCTCTTTGCGCACCTCTCTTGCCTCTTTCTGCACCTCTCTTGCCTCTTTCTGTACCCATCTTTCCTCTTTCCACATCTCCTTTGCTTGTTTATGCTCTTCTTTTGCCTGTTTCTGTACCCCTCTTTCCTCCTTCTGTATCTCTGTTGTTTCTTACTGCACTGCTGTTGCTTCTTTCTGCACCTCTCTTGCAAATTTCTACACCCCTCTTGCCTCTTTCTCCACCCCTCTTCCCTCCTGCACCTCTTTTGGTTCTTTCTGCACTGCTCTTGCTTCTTTCTGCACCTCTTTTGCCTGTTTCTGCAACTCTCTTGCCTCTTTCTGCACTTCTCTTGCCTCCTTCTGCACCTCTGTTGCTTCTTTTTTGCACTTCTCTTACTCTTTCTGCACCCCTCTTGCCTCTTTACGTGCCTCTGTTGCTTCTTTCTGCACTTCTCTTGCTTCTTTCTGCACTTATCTTGCTTCTTTCTGCACCCATCTTGCCTCTTACTGCACCCCTCTTCCCTCTTTGTGCAACTCTCTTGCTTCTTTCTACACCTCTCTTCCCTCTTTCTGCACCACTCTTGCCTCTTTCTGTACCTCTGTTGCATCTTTCTGCACTTCTCTTGCCTCTTTCTGCACCCTTCGTGACTCTTTCAGCACCTCTGTTGCTTCTTTCTGCACTTCTCTTCCTTCTTTCTGCACCTCTTGTGCCTCCTTCTGCACCTCTGTTGCTTCTTTCTGCACTTCTCTTGGTTCTTTCTGCACTTCTCTCTCCTCTTTCTGCACCCCTCTTGCCTCTTTCAGCACCTCTGTTGCTTTTTTCTGCAGATCTCTTGCCTCTTTATGCACCCCTCTTTTCTCTTTCTGCACCTCTCTTGCCTCTTTCTGCACCCCTGTTCCCTCTATCTGTACCTTTCCTGCCTCTTTCTGCACCTCTCTTGCCTCTTTCTGTACCTCTGTTGCCTCTTTCTGCACTTCTCTTGCCTCTTTCTGCACATCTGTTGCTTCTTTCTGCACCTCTGTTGCTTCTTTCTGCACTTCTATTGCCTTTTTCTGCACCTCTCTTGCTTCTTTCTGCACCTCACTTGCCTCTTTCAGCACCTCTGTTGCTTTTTTCTGCAGTTCTCTTGCCCCTTTCTGCACCTCACATGTTTCTTTCAGCACCTCTGTTGCTTTTTTCTGCAGATCTCTTGCCTCTTTCTGCACCCCTCTTTTCTCTTTCTGCACTTCTCTTGCCTCTTTCTGCACCCCTGTTCCCTCTTTCCGCACCTTTCCTGCCTGTTTCTACACAACTCTTGCCTCTGTCTGCACCTCTGTTGGTTCTTTCTGCACTGCTCTTGCTTCTTTCTGCACCTCACTTGCCTCTTTCTGCACTTCTCTTGCTTCATTCTACACCTCTGTTGTTTCTTTCAGCAATTCTCTTGCTTCTTTCTACACTTCTCTTCCTTCTTTCTGCACCCCTCCTGCCTCTTTCTGTACCTCTCTTGCCTCTTTGTGCACGTCTCCTACCTCTTTCTGCACCCCTCTTGCCTCTTTTTGCACCTCTGTTGGTTCTTTCTGCACTGCACTGCCCTTCCTTATTTCTGCACCTCACTTGCCTCTTTCTGCACTTCTCTTGCTTCTTTCTACACCTCTGTTGCTTCTTTCAGCAGTTCTCTTGCCTCTTTCTGCACTTCTCTTGCTTGTTTCTGCACCTCTCTTGCGTCTTTCTGCACCTCTGTTGCCTCTTTCTGCACTTAACTTGCTTCTTTCTGCACCTCTGTTGCCTCTTTCAGCATCTCTGTTGCTTCTTTCTGCACCCCTCTTGCCTCTTTCTGCACCCCTCTTCCCTCTCTGTGCAACTCTCTTGCCTCTTTCTACACCTCTCTTCCCTCTTTCTGCACCACTCTTGCCTCTTTCTGTACCTCTGTTGCTTCTTTCTGCACTTCTCTTCCTTCTTTCTGCACCCCTTGTACCTCCTTCTGCACCTCTGTTGCTTCTTTCCGTACTTCTCTCGGTTCTTTCTGCACTGCTCTTGCCTCTTTCTGCATCCCTCTTGCCTCTTTGAGCACCTCTTTTGCTTCTTTCTGCACCCCTCTTTTCTCTTTCTGCACCTCTCTTGCCTCTTTCTGCACCTCTGTTCCCTCTTTCTGCACCTCTCTTGCCTCTTTCTGCACCCCTCTTGCCTCTTTCTGCATCTCTGTTGCTTCTTTCTGCACTTCTATTGCCTTTTTCTGCACCTCTCTTGCATCTTTCTTCACCTCACTTGCCTCTTTCAGCACCTCTGTTGCTTTTTTCTGCAGATCTCTTGCCCCTTTCTGCACCTCACTTGCCTCTTTCAGCACCTCTGTTGCTTTTTTCAGCAGATATCTTGCCTCTTTCTGTGCCCCTCTTTTCTCCTTCTGCACATCTCTTGCCTCTTTCTGCACCCGTTTCCTCTTTCTACACCTTTCCTGCCTGTTTCTGCACCTCTCTTGCCACTTTCTATACCTCTGTTGCCTCTTTCTGCACTTCTCTTGCTCTTTCTGCACCCTTCGCGCCTCTTTCAGCACCTCCGTTACTTCTTTCTGCACTTCTCTTCCTTCTTTCTGCACCCCTCCTGGTTCTTTCTGTACCTGTCTTGCCTCTTTGTGCACCCCTCCTACTTTTTTTGGCACCCCTCTTGCCTCTTTTTGCACCTCTGTTGGTTCTTTCTGCACTGCTCTTGCCTCTTTCTGCATCCCTCTTGCCTCTTTGAGCACCTCTTTTGCTTCTTTCTGCACCCCTCTTTTCTCTTTCTGTGCCTCTCTTGCCTCTTTCTGCACCCCTGTTTCCTCTTTCTGTGCCCCTCTTTTCTCTTTCTGCACCTCTGTTACTTCTTTCTGCACTTCTCTTCCTTCTTTCTGCACCCCTCCTGCTTCTTTCTGTACCTCTCTTGCCTCTTTCTGCACCACTCCTACTTTTTTCTGCACCCCTCTTGCCTCTTTTTGCACCTCTGTTGGCTCTTTCTGCACTGCTTTTGCTTCTTTCTGCACCTCACTTGCCTCTTTCTGCACTTCTCTTGCTTCTTTCTACACCTCTGTTGCTTCTTTCAGCAATTCTCTTGCCTCTTTCTGCACTTCTCTTGCCTCTTTTTACACCTCTGTTGGTTCTTTCTGCACTGCTCTTGCTTATTTCTGCACCTCACTTGCCTCTTTCTGCACTTGTCTTGCTTCTTTCTACACCTCTGTTGCTTCTTTCAGCAATTCTCTTGCCTCTTTCTGCACTTCTCTTGCTTGTTTCTGCACCTCTCTTGCGTCTTTCTGCACCTCTGTTGCCTCTTTCTGCACTTCACTTGCTTCTTTCTGCACCTCTGTTGCCTCTTTCAGCATCTCTGTTGCTTCTTTCTGCACCCCTCTTGCCTCTTTCTGCACCCCTCTTCCCTCTTTGTGCAACTCTCTTACCTCTTTCTACACCTCTCTTCCCTCTTTCTGCACCACTCTTGCCTCTTTCTGTACCTCTGTTGCTTCTTTCTGCACTTCTCTTCCTTCTTTCTGCACCCCTCGTACCTCCTTCTGCACCTCTGTTGCTTCTTTCTGTACTTCTCTTGGTTCTTTCTGCACTGCTCTTGCCTCTTTCTGCATCCCTCTTGCCTCTTTGAGCACCTCTTTTGCTTCTTTCTGCACCGCTCTTTTCTCTTTCTGCACCTCTCTTGCCTCTTTCTGCACCTCTGTTCCCTCTTTCTACACCTCTCTTGCCTCTTTCTGCACCCCTCTTGCCTCTTTCTGCACCTCTGTTGCTTCTTTCTGCACTTCTATTGCCTCTTTCTGCACCTCTCTTGCATCTTTCTTCACCTCACTTGCCTCTTTCAGCACCTCTGTTGCTTTTTTCTGCAGATCTCCTGCCCCTTTCTGCACCTCACTTGCCTCTTTCAGCACCTCTGTTGCTTTTTTCAGCAGATATCTTGCCTCTTTCTGTGCCCCTCTTTTCTCCTTCTGCACATCTCTTGCCTCTTTCTGCACCCCTGTTCCCTCTTTCTACACCTTTCCTGCCTGTTTCTGCACCTCTCTTGCCTCTTTCTATACATCTGTTGCCTCTTTCTGCACTTCTCTTGCTCTTTCTGCACCCTTCGCGCCTCTTTCAGCACCTCCGTTACTTCTTTCTGCACTTCTCTTCCTTCTTTCTGCACCCCTCCTGGTTCTTTCTGTACCTGTCTTGCCTCTTTGTGCACCCCTCCTACTTTTTTTGGCACCCCTCTTGCCTCTTTTTGCACCTCTGTTGGTTCTTTCTGCACCCCTCTTTTCTCTTTCTGTGCCTCTCTTGCCTCTTTCTGCACCCCTGTTTCCTCTTTCTGCACCTCTCTTGCCTCTTTCTGCACCCCTCTTCCCTCTTTGTGCAACTCTCTTGCCTCTTTCTACACCTCTTCCCTCTTTCTGCACCACTCTTGCCTCTTTCTGTACCTCTGTTGCTTCTTTCTGCACTTCTCTTGCCTCTTTCTGCACCCTTCGTGCCTCTTTCAGCACCTCTGTTGCTAATTTATGCACTTCTCTTCCTTCTTTCTGCACTGCTCTTGCCTCTTTCTGCATCTCTCTTGCCTCTTTCAGCACCTCTTTTGCTTCTTTCTGCACCCCTCTTTTCTCTTTCTGCACCTCTCTTGCCTCTTTCTGCACCCATGTTCCCTCTTTCTGCACCTCTCTTGCCTCTTTCTGCACCCCTCTTGCCTCTTTCTGCACCTCTGTTGCTTCTTTCTGCACTTCTATTGCCTTTTTCTGCACCTCTCTTGCATCTTTCTTCACCTCACTTGCCTCTTTCAGCACCTCTTTTGCTTTTTTCTGCAGATCTCTTGCCCTTTTCTGCACCTCACTTGCCTCTTTCAGCACCTCTGTTGCTTTTTTCAGCAGATATCTTGCCTCTTTCTGTGCCCCTCTTTTCTCCTTCTGCACATCTCTTGCCTCTTTCTGCACCCCTGTTCCCTCTTTCTACACCTTTCCTGCCTGTTTCTGCACCTCTCTTGCCTCTTTCTATACCTCTGTTGCCTCTTTCTGCACTTCTCTTGCTCTTTCTGCACCCTTTGCGCCTCTTTCAGCACCTCCGTTACTTCTTTCTGCACTTCTCTTCCTTCTTTCTGCACCCCTCCTGGTTCTTTCTGTACCTGTCTTGCCTCTTTGTGCACCCCTCCTACTTTTTTCGGCACCCCTCTTGCCTCTTTTTGCACCTCTGTTGGTTCTTTCTGCACCCCTCTTTTCTCTTTCTGTGCCTCTCTTGCCTCTTTCTGCACCCCTGTTTCCTCTTTCTGCACCTCTCTTGCCTCTTTCTGCACCCCTCTTCCCTCTTTGTGCAACTCTCTTGCCTCTTTCTACACCTCTTCCCTCTTTCTGCACCACTCTTGCCTCTTTCTGTACCTCTGTTGCTTCTTTCTGCACTTCTCTTGCCTCTTTCTGTACCCTTCGTGCCTCTTTCAGCACCTCTGTTGCTAATTTCTGCACTTCTCTTCCTTCTTTCTGCACTGCTCTTGCTTCTTTCTGCATCTCTCTTGCCTCTTTGAGCACCTCTTTTGCTTCTTTCTGCACCCCTCTTTTCTCTTTCTGCACCTCTCTTGCCTCTTTCTGCACCCATGTTCCCTCTTTCTGCACCTCTCTTGCCTCTTTCTGCACCCCTCTTGCCTCTTTCTGCACCTCTGTTGCTTCTTTCTGCACTTCTATTGCCTCTTTCTGCACCTCTCTTGTATCTTTCTGCACCTCACTTGCCTCTTTCAGCACCTCTGTTGCTTTTTTCAGCAGCTATCTTGCCTCTTTCTGTGCCCCTCTTTTCTCCTTCTGCACATCTCTTGCCTCTTTCTGCACCCCTGTTCCCTCTTTCTACACCTTTCCTGCCTGTTTCTGCACCTCTCTTGCCTCTTTCTATACCTCTGTTGCCTCTTTCTGCACTTCTCTTCCTTCTTTCTGCACCCCTCCTGGTTCTTTCTGTACCTGTCTTGCCTCTTTGTGTACCCCTCCTACTTTTTTCGGCACCCCTCTTGCCTCTTTTTGCACCTCTATTGGTTCTTTCTGCACTGCTCTTGCCTCTTTCTGTATCCCTCTTGCCTCTTTGAGCACCTCTTTTGCTTCTTTCTGCACCCTTCTTTTCTCATTCTGCGCCTCTCTTGCCTCTTTCCGCACCCCTGTTTCCTCTTTCTGCACCTCTCTTGCCTCTTTCTGCACCCCTCTTGCCTCTTTCTGCACCTCTGTTGCTTCTTTCTGTACTTCTATTACCTCTTTCTGCATCTCTCTTGCTTCCTTCTGCATCTCACTTGACTCTTTCAGCACCTCTGTTGCTTTTATCTGCAGATCTCTTGCCCCTTTGTGCACCTCACTTGCCTCTTTCAGCACCTCTGTTGCTTTTTTCTGCAGATCTCTTGCCTCTTTCTGTGCCCCTCTTTTCTCTTTCTGCACCTCTCTTGCCTCTTTCTGCACCCCTGTTCTCTCTTTCTACACCTTTCCTGCCTCTTTCTGCACCTCTCTTGCCTCTTTCTCTCCCTCTGTTGCCTCTTTCTGCACTTCTCTTGCTCTTTCTGCACCCTTCGCGCCTCTTTCAGCACCTCTGTTACTTCTTTCTGCACTTCTCTTCCTTCTTTCTGAACCCCTCCTGCTTCTTTCTGTACCTGTCTTGCCTCTTTGTACACCCCTCCTACTTTTTTCGGCACCCCTCTTGCCTCTTTTTGCACCTCTGTTCGTTCTTTCTGCACTGCTCTTACCTCTTTCTGCATCCCTCTTGCCTCTTTGAGCACCTCTTTTGCTTCTTTCTGCACCCCTCTTTTCTCTTTCTGCACCTCTCTTGCCACTTTCTGCACTCCTGTTTCCTCTTTCTGCACCTCTCTTGCCTCTTTCTGCACCCTTCTTGCTTCTTTCTGCACCTCTGTTGCTTCTTTCTGTACTTCTATTACCTCTTTCTGCATCTCTCTTACTTCCTTCTGCACCTCACTTGACTCTTTCAGCACCTCTGTTGCTTTTATCTGCAGATCTCTTGCCCCTTTGTGCACCTCACTTGCCTCTTTCAGCACCTCTGTTGCTTTTTTCTGCAGATCTCTTGCCTCTTTCTGCGCCCCTCTTTTCTCTTTCTGCACCTCTCTTGCCTCTTTCTGCACCCCTGTTCTCTTTCTACACCTTTCCTGCCTCTTTCTGCACCTCTCTTGCCTCTTTCTCTACCTCTGTTGCCTCTTTCTGCACTTCTCTTGCTCTTTCTGCACCCTTCGTGCCTCTTTAAGCACCTTTGTTACTTCTTTCTGCACTTCTCTTCCTTCTTTCTGCACCCCTCCTGCTTCTTTCTGTACCTGTCTTGCCTCTTTGTACACCCCTCCTACTTTTTTCGGCACCCCTCTTGCCTCTTTTTGCACCTCTGTTGGTTCTTTCTGCACTGCTCTTACCTCTTTCTGCATCCCTCTTGCCTCTTTGAGCACCTCTCTTGCCTCTTTCTGCACCCCTGTTTCCTCTTTCCGCACCTCTCTTGCCTCTTTCTGCACCCCTCTTGCCTCTTTCTGCACTTCTGTTGCTTCTTTCTGCACCTCACTTGACTCTTTCAGCACCTCTGTTGCTTTTTTCTGCAGATCTCTTGCCTCTTTCTGCGCCCCTCTTTTCTCTTTCTGCACCTCTGTTACTTCTTTCTGCACTTCTCTTCCTTCTTTCTGCACCCCTCCTGCTTCTTTCTGTACCTCTCTTGCCTCTTTCTGCACCACTCCTACTTTTTTCTGCACCCCTCTTGCCTCTTTTTGCACCTCTGTTGGCTCTTTCTGCACTTCTCTTGCTTCTTTCTACACCTCTGTTGCTTCTTTCAGCAATTCTCTTGCCTCTTTCTGCACTTCTCTTGCCTCTTTTTGCACCTCTGTTGGTTCTTTCTGCACTGCTCTTGCTTATTTCTGCACCTCACTTGCCTCTTTCTGCACTTCTCTTGCTTCTTTCTACACCTCTGTTGCTTCTTTCAGCAATTCTCTTGCCTCTTTCTGCACTTCTCTTGCTTGTTTCTGCACCTTTCTTACGTCTTTCTGCACCTCTGTTGCTTCTTTCTGCACTTCCCTTGCTTCTTTCTGCACCTCTCTTGCCTCTTTCAGCACCTCTGTTGCTTCTTTATGCATCCCTCTTGCCTCTTTCTGCACCCCTCTTCCCTCTTTGTGCAACTTTCTTGCCTCTTTCTACACCTCTCTCCCCTCTTTCTGCATCACTCTTGCCTCTTTCTGTACCTCTGTTGCTTCCTTCTGCACTTCTCTTGCCTCTTTCTGCACCCCTCCTGCCTCTTTCTGTATCTCTCTTGCCTCTTTGTGCACCCCTTCTACTCTTTTCTGCACTCCTCTTGCCTCTTTTTGCACCTCTGTTGGTTCTTTTTGCACTGCTCTTGCTTCTTTCTACACCTCTCTTGCGTCTTTCTGCACCTCTGTTGCCTCTTTCTGCACTTCACTTGCTTCTTTTTGCACCTCTTTTGCCTGTTTTGGCACCTCTGTTGCTTCTTTCTGCACTTCTCTTTCCTCTTTCTGCACCTCTGACTTAGAGGTAGTTTTAACCCCCTGCCCTATTATGTACTAGGGCCTTACAGGGGAGGTCATGCCAATCACTGGGGTATCTCAACCCATAGTGTATCCTAGTGTATGTAGGTATTTTCACAGTATTCTAAGTGTCTTTCAGGATAGCACTGGCTCTGGGACTGGTTAGTCAGAGTCAGTTACCACCAGTACCAGTCAGCAAAAAGTTAGGGGCACAGGATGACTTTGCAACAAGGCCTCTTTCTGCACCTCTGTTGATTCTTCTTCATATCTCTTGCTTCTTTCTGCACCTTTCTTTGTCTTTCTGGACTTCTATTGCCTCTTTCTGCATTCCTCTTGCTTCTTTCTGCGCTTTTCTTCCTCTTTCTGCACATGTCCTACCTCTGTAGGAATAGTTAGGAATTATCATTTAAAAAACCTTAGAAATTCACTGAAAAAACCATAGGTTTCAGGGACTTTATAGTTAGAAATTATCATTTAAAAAACCTGTGAAATTCACTGAAAAAAACATAGGTTTCAGGGACGTTATAGTTAGAAATTAGCATTTAAAAAACCTTTGAAATTCACTGAAAAAAACATAGGTTTCAGGAACGTTATAGTTAGGCCTGGGCGGTAAATTCCGTTCCGCTCGCGGAATTTGCGGAATTTGGGTAATTTCGCGTTCCGCGGAGAACGCGAAATTGCCAAAAATTCCGCGATCCGCGGCTTTGCGGAGTTTTTGGCTTGTTCGCTCTTTCAAAATGCGTGTTCGCGAGATATTTCTCCCCGAGCACGCAAACAGCGTTCGCGAACAGGAAAAAAGCATTGCGAACGGGCGAAACAAGCAATTCCGCGTGTTCGCGGAACTTTTGCGTGCTCGCGGAGATTTTTTACCGTTTCGCGGAGCTTTGCGTAGCGCGACTACGCAAATTCCGCCCACCCCTAGTTATAGTTAGAAATTAGCATTTAAAAAACCTTAGAAATTCACTGAAAAAACCACAGGTTTCAGGGACGTTATAGTTAGTTGGACATTTTACTCGTACAGAACCAGAGTAATTCTGCCGTTATAGTGAGTTGAGCTAACTATAACTTGCGCCCCCGCAATGCACTACTGATGACGTCACATATTACATCATTCATGACATGGTCAGTGACATCACTGATGACATCACTGATGACATCTCAAATGACCCGTCCTGAATCCTGTTCTGCTGCTCCACAAACAAGGCTCAGTCGATACCAGGCCTCGTAGCCTCCAGGGATAACGGGGATAACGCCCCATCCAGGGGCGTGCCATTTTGCATTATTTAATGAGGGAACTGTGACTGACATGCACGTAACTCTTTCCGTCAGCCTCTGAGGAAGAAGTTTATTGACTTTGAAATGCATCAGGCTGTTAATGACGGAACAGCTATGTAAGGAATCAGCAGGCGGGATGCCGTCTATACCTAAATAAAAGTTTGTCGCCGCATGCTGCTGTTTGAGTGCTGCTTACCTGTTTGGGCAACTTTGGAGCATATATATATATATATATATATATATATATATTCACTGAAAAAACCATAGGTAGTAGTTGGACATTTCACACGTACAAAACCAGAGAAATTCCCCCTTTATAGTTAGTTCAGCTAACTATAACTCGCGCCCCCGCAATGCACTGCTGATGACGTCACATATTACATCATTCATGACATGGTCAGTGACATCACTGATGACATCACTGATGACATCTCAAATGACATCACTGATGACATCACTGATGACATCATCCACATGAAAATCTGATGCACCTCCTCACACTCTAATATAACCTTTGATACACCCACTGTAAAATACAGACTACCATTTTCGAAACCATCGACACACCAATACCAGTTACTACATGCGCACTTGGAGGCCCCCCCACACATTAAATAAAACAAGCCCCGGGGAGTGGCGGTCTCCGGGGCTGCGGGGGGCCGTGTGCCCCCCGCAAATATTTAAGGAAAGCCCGGGGGGGTGGCAGTCCCCAGGACTGCGGGGGCCTCCCTGGGCCCCCGCAATTACAATATGTCATGCCCCCGGGACTTGGCCCACCCGGGGGCTAAATAATAACGAAGCGCGAGAGCCCGCGCTTCGTTTTTTTTTTATTTTCGGCCGAAATTCGCGCTGGGTGCGCGAATCTCACCGATTTTGTTTTTAAAAAAATGCTTTTTTTGGGGTCTTTGTGGGACCCCCTGAGCAGGCCTAGGGGGTCAGGGTGTTTCTACCCTGCCCCCTTTTCTTGTTTTTCGCGTTTGTTTTTCTCTTTTCTTGTGACTCGGTTCTACCGAGTCACAAGATGGCTGCCAACACTTCCTGGTTTGGAGTGCTGACAGCCAATTAGAATAAAGGTCGTGGTCGGGAGGGTCCGCGGATCCTCCGTGCCTCTAGATATCGCTATGTTTATTTTTTGATTTTCTCAGCAACTACTGAACGGATGTACACCATTTTAAAAAAAGTGCGCTTTCTGAACCAAGCACTACCTTTTTGCCAAATTTGGTGTAATTCCGTTCAGCAGTTCGAGCTGTAGCCGGTCTAAAGTTTCCTATGGGAAATTCATTTTTCGCCCTCTTTTTTTTAATTTCTCAGGAACTACTGAACGGATTTACACCATTTAACAAAAAGAGTTCTTTCTGAAACAAGGGCTACCTTTTTGCCAAATTTGGTGTAATTCCGTTCAGCAGTTCGGGCTGCAGCCGTGTCTAAAGTTTCCTATGGAAAATAACATGGAGAAAACACGTTTTGGGACCCCCCTTTTTTCTCGGCCCCCGCTTACTGAATCACCCCAAAACTTTTAGGATAGGAGCTGACCGGAGCGCCCCATGAGTTTTGAAAATTTCACGAAGATTCGTCATCCGGCGCCAAAGTTATTGGGAAAAGAAAAAACGCTTTTTCTATGGAAACTAGGTCCTAACTATAACTATCTACTGGCGACTGCCAGTAGATTATATATATATATATATATATATATAAGTTGCTCGTTTGCAAAACAATCCTTTGAGACAAAAACGAGAGTAGACCCAGATTTCGTGTAATTTTCAGTTTATTACACCGAAGAACCAGTCCGCCATGACGCGTTTCGGCAGATCCCTGCCTTGATCACATGATATATATATATATATGTCGTCCGTAGGTAGTTATAGTTAGGACCATGTTTCCATAGGAAACGTTTTTTTGTCTTGCCTATAACTTTGACGCCATTTGACGAATCTTCACAAAATTTTCCCCAAAAAGTGCTCTAGTGATTCATGTTGCCGGGGGATTCGTGAAGTGGGGGCTGAGAAATTTGGGGGTGAAAAAAGGGTGCATTTGCAATGTTATTTCCCATAGGAACTGTCAACACGACTACAGCCTGAGTCACTGAATGGAATTACACCAAATTTGGCAGAAAGGTAGAAGTTGTTATGCAGATTGTGTTTTTTGTTATTTTGTGCAAATCCATTTAGTAGTTGTTGCGAAATTTAAGAAGAAAATTATAGTGATATATCTGGTCGCTGTTATTTTGTGAAAAAGACGAGCTTGTGCAGGGAAATGCACAGCTCTGACTTCAATTAGGAAGTGATGGCAGCCTTCTTGGGACTCGGATTCACTGAGTCCAAAGAAAAAATAGTGAAAATAAAGAAAAGGGGGAAGGATAGGAATATATATAAATACATTTACTTTTCCATCAAAGCCGCCGCTCTCAATGCCACTGGTGACGCGGCTTGCGAGGAAGGACTTGCGTACACATTGCAATCCTCCACACAGCAACCCCACGCACACACGGGCTTGATATTAAATATTTCTTTATTTGATTTAATTCATTAAAGTATATCAACAGAAAAACTGGCAAACGTGTTTCGACCTCCTGGCGTTTGTCAATGCCAGTTTTCATGATTTCAAATGAACCTTTTATCATATCATAATTCTATTGGGCAGGTCATGTAAGTGAAAGCGGACTACATTCCATTCATTTACTTTTAATACATAGCTTCAGTGTCAGTCATTTTAACATGTCTAACTTTCACAATTGCTTCTTGTGAATGACCATAGTCTTGAACATTCGAGCTTACCTCAGATCCGTTCTTTCTGCTTAAAAATTATAGAGGTGGCTCATTCTTCTCTTTGGCTCATTCTTCTCTTTTCCTTGATTGTTATATGTATACAAGACCCATCCTGGATGCTGCAGACGCCGCAGGAAGTAAAGCTGATGAAATTCCTGCAGAGGCGAAAACCGGACTCGGGCACGCCGCAGATTATGGCGGTTGTGCCGGTACGCATGCCGGAGGCAGGGGCGGGCGTCACGCATTTGTGACATGGTCGGCAGTGCCTGGCCTGGCCTCCCACCCCCTTTTTTGGGCACAAGAGGTGGGCAACCCGGAGGCATTCAAGTGCTTCCGGGTCGCGCGGCCTAAATGCGGTAGGGAAGCTGGATTGAGCTGGTTTCCCGCAAATCCAGATAAAAGGGGCTGTGGATCGGCGATAGACCTTTTTTGCGCCTCCGCTCCACAGTCGGAACGTCAGGAGAATGCTCTCCAGGACGGAGACCGCATCGCGATTCTTTCTTTTTATTTTGTGCAGGTCGTCGCTGTGGAGAGCTCTCCAGGTTGAAGGGCGGTGAACTGCTCATGGACACGGCGGCGGCGTGGCAGCATCAGACGGCCGGTGACTGGGAGCCGCGCGGGTTAGAGTTGTAGTCACCCGACCCGCGGTGTGTCGCGCGCGGGAGCAGCTCCAGTCTGGAGTTTTTGGGCATTTCCTTGCTGATGTTGCATCATCGAGTACCTTTGGTAGAATTGTAAGTATGGCCCATGGTGCAACCCCTGAATCAATCAATCAGGCGTTTGTTAAGCGCGACTACTCACCCGTAAGGGTCTCAAGGCACTGGGGGGGGGGTGTAGCAGGTTCCAGTCCATCAAGGGGGCGTCTGTCGAAGAGCCAGGTTTTGAGGTTTCTTGCAAAGATGGGGAGCGATGTTGTCTGTCTGAGGTGGAGCGGAAGGGCGTTCCAGGCTCTGGCCGCGAGGAAGGAGAAAGAGCGGCCTCCCGATCTGGTCTTTCTGGTGCGGGGGACCATGGCGTAGGAGAGCTGGGCTGATCGTAGGGTCCTCTGGGGTACGTGGAATTTGAGTCAGCTGTTCAGGTATGCTGGTCCGGTGTCGTGGAGGGCCTTGTGAGCGTGGGTGAGCATCTTGAAGGTGACTCTAACTTCGATGGGGAGCCAGTGGAGTGTGCGCAGGTGCTGGGAGATGTAAGTGTCTTGGCAGGTCGAGGACCAGTCTTACGGCGGCGTTCTGGATGTTCTGTAGCTTGCGGGTGAGGTTTTTGTTTATTCCGGCGTAGAATGCGTTGCCGTACTCGAGTCTGCTGGTGACCAGGGCGTGAGTGACGGTCTTTCTGTGTTTGAGGGGGATCCATTTGAAGGTCTTACGTAGGAGGCGGAGGGTGTGGAAGCAGGAAGACGAGACGGAGTTGATCTGGCGGTCCAGGCACAGGCTGGCCCAGGTTAATGGAAAGTAATTTATGCGGAAAAGGGGGCCGGCCAGCATGAAGCAGTCTCTTCGTTGCTGCCCCTCATGCCTATCACCTAGCGGGGTTTCAGGTGATGTACTTATATGAATAAAGCAGGTGCCCGGGTTGAAGCTCAGGTTCTGTGACGCATTAATCAGCCAGATTTCTTGAACATGGTCGAGGCTAAGCGGATGTGCGTTTCTTCCCATTTTCACCGTGGAGGGTGGGCTGTGGTCCTTGATGGAGGTCTTTGCATCCTTGATTTTCCGGGTGCGGTCCTCGTGGGGTTCCTGTGGCCGGGAGTTTCTTTCTCCTGATCTGCTGCTGGGATCGTGCTCTGCCCTACAGAGGGATATTCAGCTTAGATGAGGACAGCCTTTAGCAGGCTAACCTAGCTGCTGCTGGGATCGTGCTCTGCCCTACAGAGTGATATTCACCTTAGGTGATGACAGTTTTTAGCAGGCTATCCTAATTGGCACTGATCCTGACTTAGCAGATGCCAAGGGGTTCCTTGACCGGGGTGGTGATCGTTTGTGCTTGGCAAGTTGCAGGATATGGTAGAGCCATTTTGGTCAGACTGCAGCCCTCTTCGTGAGGCAGGTCTTGTTTTCTGGGGTATGTGTGGTACTTGACCTCTTGTCTGTCGCATGACAATTTGTTGTCCTTGGGTTTTCTGGCTTCTTCAATTCTGTGTTATTGCTGCTGCTTATGCTGAAGGCCAACGTTGTGGCCTTAAAGGAGCAATTCTGCGCAGTTCGGCCAGTGGCACAGCAGAGACACGGTTGGGATTGTTATCGCCATATATGCGATAGCGCTAAATTGCTGGTTGCTCATGCATGCCATTTTTAAGTAACCTTTCAAAGAGGGTCGGTTATATGTCACTCTGGGGGCAGATTAGCTCTTGGGACTGTCTAGCTGGGGGGGCGTGCACTAGCCCTTCCCCCTCGTGGAGCTCGGTAGGCCACCTTGCCCCAGCAGGAATAGTAAGCGCTATATAAATACTATTACAAGGACAGAACAATTTCATTTGTATTGTCCTTCCCCTACATGTGTCCATAGCTCTTTCTCACTATTAAGGCCCCATGGGACTCATGTCCTTAGCTCTACAATATACTTAGATTCAAGGCGCTTTAAGGATCTAACTCTATCCCCTCCTCTTTCTTTGTGGGATACCTGATCAATGCAGAAGAAGCTTAACATGTCACTTCTGCTTTGATGTATCTCAGAAAAGTGTCTCGCTACTGGATATGTGGCATCTTGATTGGCAATAGCCTGGGTGTGTTCCAGCACCTGTTTTTTTGGCAGGATGGACTGTAGTGCCAATATGTTTCTTCTCACACGGGCATTCGAGACAGTAAACTAGAATTACAATTAAGTAATTCAGTGATGATTTTTCGTTCCTTTTTACCCGTGATTTCATAATCCTTCACTTTTTCTGCATGCTTTGCACCAGGTACATGGGTAAAACCTTGTGATTTCTGGTCCTTTTAGCGCATAATCGATGTAATGACTATGTACCAGAAGATCTTTTAAGGATACACTTTTTCTATGTGTGATGTCAGGTCTATCTGGCAATACAGGTCCTAAGATGGTATCTGCCTGGAGAACACTCCAGTGTTTTTGGATGTGCCCGCGAATCTGATTCGATTCAGCCGAGAAATTCAATATCATTCTTGTGGTGTCTCTTTCCCCTTTCTACTTGTATTTGGGGGTAAGTAATTCTTGTCTGTCTTTATCCCTGACCTTGTTGGCTGCTTCTCTCAATACCTTATCAGAATACCCTCTTTCTCTAAATCTGCTGACTGCCTCCCTTTTGGCCTCACTGTAGTCCTCAGGTAGAGAACAGTTGCGCTTAATCCTTAATAGCTCCCCATAGGGGATACTGTTCACTAGACTATGTGGATGCTGACTTTGTGCATGGAGCTTGGCATTTCCTGCCGTGGGTTTTCTGTATAGCCTTGTGCATAATTTGTTATTTTTAACAAACACCTGGAAAGTAATTATGTGCTAGTGATTTTCAGATTCAACTCATTGTTGTTTAAAATAGCAATATATGTTTCTGCTTCTACTTGAGTGCCCCACCACACAACAAAAATATTGTCAATATAAATGACCCATAGGGCCAATTTATCCACCCAGTACTTATTCTGTTCCAACCAGGCCACGTGCTACTCCCACCAGCCCATGAAAAGATTTGCGTAACTGGGGGCGAAGCATGTGCCCATGGCGGTCCCCTGTATTTCCAAGTACAGTTGCCCCGAAAACAGAAAAATATTATTATTAAGGCAAAAGGAAACAGATTGCAGCAACATGATATTATGTTCTTGGAATTTCAATGGTCTATTTTTAAGAAAAACTCAAGTGCCAATAGGCTATCCTTCTGTGCTATGCAGGTATACAAACTGGTAATGTCCAGTGTCATCAGGATAAAGTTGTCCTCCCATTGTATGTTTTGAATAATCCAGATAAAATCAGTTGTGTCCTGGATAAATGAAGTAAGATCTCTCACCAGCAGAAACAGAAATGAATCACCATAGATGGATGTTTTTTTACAGCAGACTTCTCTTCGACAAAACAATGGGACGTCCTGGGGGATGCCTATGATTTTTGTCAATTTTAGGTATATAATAGAACGTTGGTAGGACAGGATACTCTACATTAAGAAATTGATATTCATCTTCCCCTAGGACACCTTTGTCCCGCCAACCATTCAACATTCTGTACATAAGCTGCTCAATAGAATCATGGTATTATGAAAGGTTCATTTGTAATATGAATACTGACATTGACAAAGGCAAGGAGGCCGAAAAGCGGTTATCAGTTTTTCAGTTGCTATAATTTAATGAATTAAATCAAATAAAGAAATAGTTAATATCAAGCCTGTGAGTGCACGGCGTTTCGGTGTGGAGGATTGCAATATATATATTGAACCTGCAATCATCCCGTGATCAAGGTCCATGTGGTAGGACCGAAACGCGTTGGGCATGGCTAAACCCTTGAATTGAATAAATACGCTTTTTTCAACTTCATCTCGAGTGAGTGCGATCCATTGTTGTGGCAACTTTGTAGAAATAATCACCAGCGTGGCTCTGCCGGAGGAAATACGCACCGCCCCTCATCGAGAGCGCCGGCGTCCGAACCTGGGCCGAGAGGAAGCCATATATGTATATATATATATATATATACATATATATATATATATATATTCACTGAAAAAACCATATGTTTCAGGGACGTTATATTTAGAAATTATCATTTAAAAAACCTTTGAAATTCACTGAAAAAACCATAGGTTTCAGGGACGTTATAGTTAGCTGGACATTTCACTCGTACAAAACCATAGAAATTCCACTGTTATAGTTAGTTCAGCTAACTATAACTCGCACCCCCGCAATGCACTGCTGATCACATCACATATTACATCATTCATGACATGGTCAGTGACAGTGACCAGCCCAGAACCACATCTGAAGACCAACACATGTCATAGAGCTACTGACCATGCAGCTCCGACACCCAAGAAGGCCACAACACCCACTGCCATCACCCTCAGGACCTCCCCCCCGGACCACCCCCCTCCCTACTACCACTGAGGCAGCGCAGAACAGGACAGCGGACCTTCCAAAAACGGCATAGTCCCTCAGCCACACAATAGCTGAATCTTGGGAGATGTGGCAACCAAGTATGTGTGAAGGACGCAAGTCACCCATCAATAATAATGCACACAATACCAAGTGTAGCGGTGATGTGGTGGACAGACCTCACTATGCAGAGCACAAACCTCTCCATGTGGACATATACTGCTGGTGCTTGTAGTGTTGTGGACAATAGACGCAACCATGTTACCTCAGGCAGTGGGGAAGATCTCGGTCATGTAGCTGTGTTGTCCCCCCCTGGAACGTACGCCACTCCAGCGTAGGAGTATGAATAAATAGGCTGGGGCTGTGGGCGTGGTTCACTTGTGGGAAGGCCAAAGCATCTGCCAGGGCGGCAGCCCTCACCCTGCCATGAGGCCTCCGCCGTGACCGCCGGCCTCCTCGACACAGGCCCGCTGCGAACCCAGCAGCAGAGCACCACAGACTTATGTCTGTACAGACTACTGCCTTCGATCTACACTGCGGACAGCAGGGCTCACAATTCAGATCGAGTCGCGATTGCAGATGACGCACTCCAGTAGGGAAGAGACATTGATCCCAGTGCGGCCCGCCAGGACCACGCATCATCTCAGACTGCGCACACACTGAGTGCTTCAGGTGCCACTAACTCAGTGCAACACAAGTCAACACCACGTGGTCTTATTAAGACAGAGGGGCATATTAGCAACAACAGGCAAAAATTATCGCTAACCGCGCTTAGCGCGTATTTTATTAACGCCGCCTATCGCTGGATATTATCACGGAAATAACATGCTATTAGCAAGGTTTATCTCCAATGAGATAAAATATCCAGCGATAGCGGCGAAATGCATGAATATCGCTGGAAATCCAGCGATATTCACACATTAACGCCATGGTGGACTTAGGCTGACAATCCACCTCCTATTCTACAAACAGGTAAGTCATGTTTTTAGCAGGTGTTAAATTCTAGCGATATTCGCGCTTAGCGCGAATTTTTTTATCGCTTCGCCTGCGTTGCTAATAGGGGGAAGTTGTGTTAGCGACTGTTTTCAGTTTTAGTTGGGAACGCCTACCTTGCATGTCATTAGCGATAATTATCGCTGGATGCAAGGCGATGGGAAAATGGGCCGCTATCGCCAGAAAGCTGTCGCTAATGCCTGTTAGCGACAGCTTGCTGATAGGGCGATAAAAAAATCGCTGCTTTAGCGGCAAAAAGTGCCGCTAAAGCGGCGATAAGGCCCTTGCTAATATGCCCCATAATTCATTAGGCAAAAGACATAGCTACCAGTGTGGCCCGGCCGGCCCACGCATCATCGCAGGCTGCGCACACGCTGAGTGCTTCAGGTGCCACTAACTGAGTGCACCACAAGTCATCGCCACGTAGCCTTATTAAGGCAGAATTCATTAGACAAAAGACATTGCTACCAGTGTGGCCCGGCCAGCCCACGCATCATCGCAGGCTGCGCACACGCTGAGTGCTTCAGGTGCCACTAACTCAGTGCACCACAAGTCAATGCCACGTGGACTTATTAAGACAGAATTCATTAGGCAAAAGACATTGCTACCAGTGCGGCCCGCTCGGACCACGCATCATCGCAGGCTCCACACACGCTGGTTGCTTCAGGTGACACTAACTGTACAGCTCAACTCAACGCCACGTGGCTGTGGGCCCTTGCTGACCGCTGCCTCCGGCCTACACTGCGGTCATCAGGGCTCACATTTAAAATTGACTCTTGATTCATTAATTGCAGAGTCCAGTAGGCAACTAAGTATTACGTCCCTAAAACCTACATAATATCCTTTTAGTATCCTTGCTTCAAGAACTTGTTTTATATCAGTACAATGACCAACTTCATCTTGCAAGTCCAAAGGAACACTGAATGGCAGTCTACACTGCGGACAGCAGAGCTCACAATTTGAATTCAGTCTTGATTTATTAATTGCAGACAGAATTGTACTCTATGTCCTCGAATTTTGTCAAGAGGAAGTGACAAAAAGCATTCCTTGATGTCTGTGCTGACTACTGCCTTCGATCTACACTGCGGTCAGCAGGGCTCACAATTCAGATCGAGTCGCGATTGCAGATGACGCAGTCCAGTAGGCAAGAGACATTGCATCATCGCTGGCTGCGCACATGCGGAGCGCCACACCTACCACTAACTCTATCCAGCTCAAGTCAACGCCACGTGACTGTGGACTCTTCCTGACCACTGCCTCCGGCCTACACTGCGGTCAGCAGGGCTCACAATTCAGATCGATTCGCGATTGCAGATGATGCAGTCCAGTAGGCAAGAGACATTGCATCATCGCTGGCTACGCACACGCTGAGCGCCACACCTACCACTAACTGTATGCAGCTCAAGTCAACGCCACATGGCTGTAGGCACTTCCTGACTGCTGCCTCCGGCCTACACTGTGCTCAGCAGGGCTCACAATTAAAATTCAGTCTTCATTCATTAATTTCAGAGTCCAGTAGGCAACTAACTATAACGTCCCTGAAACCTACATATTTAGAAAGTGTATTCCATAAATGTTTCATCTTTTGTTCCATACAAGTACACTGCAATTAGCAGAGCTCACAATTTAAATTGAGACATGATTTATTTATTGCAGAGAGAATTGTACTCTATGTCCTCGAATTTTGTAAACAGGAAGTGACTAAAAGCATTCTTCGATGTCTGTGCTGACTACTGCCTTCGATCTACACTGCGGATAGCAGGGCTCACAATTCACATCGAGTCGCGATTGCAGATGACTCAGTCCAGTAGGCAACAGACATTGCTCCAAGTGCGGCTCGCCCGCACCACGCATCATCGCTGGCTGCGCACACGCTGAATGCTTCTGATGCCCCTATCTCAGTGCAGCACAACTCATGAACCCTTTATGATACAATGTTTTGTGTATAATTTCACATCTGCTGCCCCTACCTCAGTGTACCACAAGTCATGGACCCTTTACGATACAATCTTGTGTGTATTATTTCACATCTGTTGCCCCTACCTTAGTGCAGCACAAATCATTGACCCTTTATGATTGAATTTGTGTGTCTGATCAAATGATTACTGTTGTACTTGTTGCCAGCACCAACCATTCCCGGACGGCTGGCTTACACTCACCCCACACGCATCCAGCACAGACGTCACTGGCCATGTGACCCTGGTAATAAAAATGAGTCGAGCGCACGTGCCCGTACCCAGTTCCACTATCTATCTGTGTCCGTGTGTTCATTATGTATGCAAGATGCCGCCCCTGGGCACTACCACATTACATTGTGCTGTGGACAGGGTATGCAACCATGTTACCTCTGGCAGTGGGGAAAACTTCGGTTATGTAACTTTCTCTCTGTCATTGTACAAGTACGTACGTAGAGACTGGATCATTAGAGTACTGCAAGGAGAGTGTATAGTGAATTTATAAGTGCTTGGAGATTGGCGGAGTAATTGTATAAGTACATATGTTGGAGCAGCCTAACCCTGAACACAAGCTTGGCTCTAATTGGCTGCCCTCCATGTGCCAAAAACTGAAACTTGAACTTTGCATGGCCCTGTATTGCTACAGCTGCAACACTCCACTGAATGTGCAATAAACATTCATATCCACACAGATGTGTCATGTCCACCATCTTTCATGTGTGGAACTATGGATGAATGTAGGGTCAGTGATTCCCCGTACCTTCCATGTTTGCCATGTTGTGGGACTTGGCTCACAGAGTGACACATTGGCGCTTGCGACCCGGGTGACGTCAGCACTACAACAGGGACACCTGCATCAGTTGATTCCTCATACAGCCCAGGACGGAGCACGCCCATAGCTCCGGAGTCATTCGTCACAGCCTCACGCAGGACTGGCATACGCCAGGCCAGCCCACTCCGCTTACGCTTACAGGGAAGTACAACAACGCTACATGGCCCAGATTTTCATTGCAGTGATCTGCTGGTCACACCCTAGTTGTCAGTACGCCACAGCCACTCCCTCACGGCTAGTATACACCCACACCACACCCATCCAGCACAGGCATCACAGGACACGTGACCCTGCCAATAAAAAAGACCGGGCGCACGTGCTCGACGCCATTTCAGAGTTGCTTGCACTGGATGCACTGCGGCTGGCACAGGCACACCGGCACGGGACGGTGACTTTCAGTCCACTGAGGTACGGGTACCGTAACTGCTGAGCGGGTGTACAGCCTGCGGTGATGGCCTGTCGCGGCGGTCTGGACAGCTCAGGTTTTGTGTGCCCTGCTGGACCGCAGTGTAGGCCTGAGCCATCAGACAGCGCAGGCCTACCGGCACCTGGCATCGCCTCGCTGGTCACAGAGTTAGTGGCACCGCAAGGGCTGAGCGGGTGTGCAGCCTGCGATGAAAAGCCCGGTGCACTGGTATGTCCTCTGCCATGGCGAAATCAATACCCAGCACCAAATGTGAGACCTAGTGGCCTGTGGAGCGGGGCTGCATGATATGCAGGGTGCCGTGTCCGCGGGCCCCGGGCTTGGGGCTTGCAGCGGCACGTGGTAGGCCCTCTTTTCTACACGCAGGTTGCAAAAGGTAAGCAGAGAGGCTTGTTAGCGCAGCGGCGGGCAGTGACCTCCGGGCAGTGGGAGTGGATGGGGTGCAGCAGCCTGGGTGCGCAGCGGCAGACAGTCACCTCCGGGCAGTGGGAGTGGATGGGGTGCAGCAGCCTGGGTGCGCAGCAGCGGGCAGACACCTCTGGGCAGTGGAAGTGGATGGGGTGCAGCAGCCTGGGTGCGCAGCGGCGAGCAGACACCTCTGGGCAGTGGAAGTGGATGGGGTGCAGCAGCCTGGATGCACAAAGGCGGGACAGAGAATTAGGCGTGTGCAGTTGTATGTACTCTGCCATTACTGATTCCATCCTACGTTTCAGATGAGTAAGCTTGAGGGCTTCACTATGTTTCGGCACGTGGTTGGAGACACACCGGTGACGGAAAGGTGAGCTGTGAGGGGTTTGTCCACAGTGTGGGCACTCACTGTCCCTCTCCATCTCTTCCTTTCTCTACCTCACACTCTTTCTCTCTCTCTTCCTCTCTCTCTCACTCTCTCTCTTCCTCTCTCTCACATTGTTTTTTCTTTCTCTCTCTCTACCTCTCTCTCTCTTTCTCTCTCTCTCACTCTTCCTCTGTTTATCTTTCTCACACTGTTTCTCTCTTTCTCTCTCTCTTCCTCTCTCTCACTGTTTCTCTCTCTCTTCCTCTCTCTCTCACTCTTTCTCTCTGTCTACCTCTCACTGTTTCTTTCTTTTTCTCTCTCTTCCTCTCTGTCACTCTTTCTCTCTCTCTCTCCTTTGATGGACGCATGACGCACAATGTTATCTTGCTTTTTGTCTAGCAGGCTGTGATTCACATATTGACGACCCCCCCCGACACGGACCTCCCGCCACGAGGCGATGACTTCAGTTCTACTGAGTTAGTGCCACCAGAGCTGAGCGCGTGTGCAGCCTGCGATGATGCGTGGCCATCCTGCAATCAAAACCCACTTTGAATTGTGAGCTCTGCTTGACCGCGTGTACGCAACACCTGAGGAGGTTGCTTCGGCACGTGGTGGACCCTCTTAGACACACGCCGGTGGTGGAAGGTGAGCAGAGAGGCTTGTTTCCGCAGCAGCGAGCAGTCACCTCTGGGCGGTGGGAGTGGATAGTGTGCAGCACCCTGCGTGCACAAGAGCGGGCAGACACCGCCAACCAGTGGGAGTGGATGGGGTGCAGCAGTCTGGGTGCACAGGAGTGGGCAGACACCTCTAGGCAGTGGGAGTGGATGGGATGCAGCAGTCTGGGTGCGCAGGAACGGGCAGTCACCTCCGGGCAGTGGGACTGGATGGGGTGCACCAGCCTGGGTGCACAGCAGCGGGCAGACACCTCTGGGCAGTGGGAGTGGATGGGGTACAGCAGCCTGGGTGCACAGAGGCGGGCAGACACCTCTGGGCGGCGGGATTCGATGGGGTGCAGCAGCCTGGGTGCACAAGGGCGAAACAGAGAATTAGGCGTGTGCAGTTGTATGTACTCTGCCATTACTGATTCTATACTATGTTTCAGATGACTAAACTTGAAGACTGCACTATGTCCCGGCATGTGGTTGTAGACACACCGGTGGCAGAAAGGTGAGCTGTGAGGATTTTCTCCACAGTGTCAACACTCACTCTCCCTCTCCATCTCTTCCTTTCTGTCACTCACACTATTTCTCTCTCTCTCACTCTCTATCTCTTCCTTTCTCTCTCTCACACTCTTTCTCTCTTTCTATGTCTTTTCCTCTCTCTCATTCTTTCTTTCTCTCTCTCTTCCTCTCTGTCTCACTCTTTCTCTCTCTCTCTACCTCTCTCTCACACTGTTTCTCTCTCTCTCTCTCTTCCTTGTATCTCACTCTTTCTCTCTCTCTTCCTCTCTCACTCTTTCTCTCTTTCTCTGTCTTTGTCTCTGTCTCACTCTTTCTTTCTCTGTCTCTTCCTCTCTCTCACTCTTTTTCTCTCTCTCTCTCCTTTCATGGACGCATGACGCACAATCTTATCTTGCTTTTTGTCTAGCAGGCTGTGATTCACAGATTGACGACCCCCCCGACACGGACCTCCCGCCACGAGGCGATGACTTCAGTTCCACTCAGTTAGTGCCACCAGAGCTGAGCGCGTGTGCAGCCTGCAATGATGTGTGGCCATCCTGCAATCAACACCCACTTTCAATTGTGAGCTCGGCTTGACCGCGTGTACGCAACACCTGAGGAGGTTGCTTCGGCACGTGGTGGACCCTCTTACACACACGCCGGTGACGGAAGGTGAGCAGAGAGGCTTGTTTCCGCAACAGCGAGCAGTCACCTCTGGGCGGTGGGAGTGGATAGTGTGCAGCACCCTGGGTGCACAACAGCGGCCAGACACCTCCGAGCAGTGAGAGTGGATGGGGTGCAGCAGCCTGGGTGCACAGGAGCGGGCAGACACCTCTAGGCAGAGGGAGTGGATGGGATGCAGCAGTCTGGGTGCGCAGGAACGGGCAGTCGCCTCCAGGCAGTGGGACTGGATGGGGTGCACCAGCCTGGGTGCACAGCAGCGGGCAGACACCTCTGGGCAGTGGGAGTGGATGGGGTGCGCAGAGGCGGGCAGACACCTCTGTGCGGCGGGAGTCGATGGGGTGCAGCAGCCTGCGTGCGCAGGGGCAAAACAGAGAATTAGGCGTGTGCAGTTGTATGTACTCTGCCATTACTGATTCTATACTATGTTTCAGATGACTAAACTTGAAGACTGCACTATGTCCCGGCACGTGGTTGGAGACACACCGGTGGCAGAAAGGTGAGCTGGGGGGATTTTCTCCACAGTGTCAACACTCACTCTCCCTCTCCATCTCTTCCTTTCTGTCACTCACACTCTTTCTCTCTCTCTCACTCTCTATCTCTTCCTTTCTCTCTCTCACACTCTTTCTCTCTCTCACACTCTTTCTCTCTTTCTATGTCTTTTCCTCTCTCTCATTCTTTCTTTCTCTCTCTCTTCCTCTTTGTCTCACTCTTTTTCTCTCTCTCTACCTCTCTCTCACACTGTTTCTCTCTTTCTCTCTCTCTTCCTTGTATCTCACTCTTTCTCTCTTTCTCTCTCTCTTCCTCTCTCACTCTTTCTCTGTCTTCCTCTCTCTCTCTCACTCTTTCTTTCTCTGTCTTTTCCTCTCACTCTTTCTCTCTCTCTCCTTTCATGGACGCATGACGCACAATCTTATCTTTCTTTTTGTCTTGCAGGCTGTGATTCCCAAATTGTCGAGGGATGACACGCCATACCTGTACCTACTTTTATTTTGTTGTTTTGTTTAAATAAAATGTTTTATATGTAAATCCATAGATGACTGAGATTCTTATTTGTCCAACCTCACATGCAACTTCTTTACTATAATTGTGCGACATCAGCCAATTTGTTACGTTCCAGATTTCCTAAGGTTGCTGTCACATTTGTTTGTGTGGGGGGAGGTGAGGGGGATGGCGGACAAGGGGCTGGTGGCGGGGGTGTCGGAGCAGTGTTGGGTGTCCGAGCTGCATGATCGTTGGCTCCATTGCATCTGTTGTAATTCACTTTGAAAGTTAAAAATATCGTCTCAAATACTTAACCACTACTACAAAACGCATAACACACCTTAATTTCTAATTTACCTTCGTAGTTGGTATGCAGATTTCAAATGTCACAAACGCATGCAATTCTTTTCTTGTCACACAGTACATCTAATGCACTGCTTTCATCAAGAATGGAACCAGTAATGGCAGAATTTCCCTGTTGCTCCACACATAAATACATATAAAGAACAAATCAAAATAGTTCCTTATTTGTTTTAGATTGCAAAACCTCTCTTTATTGGTTATTTTTGAACTTTCCATATAAACAGTTTTTTAAGGATACATACAGGTGAAAAGTTCAAGGTATTGTATCACCACTTTCTAGAACATTCTACGACACGTGCAGGTTAAAAGTTCATCATTTTTTTAAACCTACCAATATTTCTTTTTGCAACATTTGTTTCAACATTTAACGGCACGTGGAGGTCAAAAGTTCACCATTCTTTCAAGTTTGAACTGCACCTTCCAAATACAATTAGCAGGTGTGGTTGAGCTGAGCAAATTTCATCCTATAATATGTACTCCACGTATAAACTGCTTTTTATTAACCAATCACAAAGATGCTTTTCATCAAAACTAATATACACCCTACTTTTTAGGACACAATACATTTCATCTCCCAATCGGTTAACGTTTTGTATGTAAAAAAAAAGTAGTTCCCCATGTTTAAACATATCTCTTATTCTACGAACGGACTGCATGAGCTACAGACATTTATCCATATCTTGTAGCCATACCTTCAAAATGCTAGTGTGGATTGTAGGACATAGCTATGTTTTCTGGTGCAAGAGGTATGCAGAACAGAGACGTATTGACTTAGACCTAGGTTTACAAAATGTGCACATTAAATGGTTTGCACAGAGAGGATTGAAGTGGCACCAATTGCTCCCTTTGGTTAAAACCTGTTTGCATCTCCAACACCCTGATCTCATGATTGTGCACTGTGGTGGTAACAACCTAGGCACATTGACTAGGGTAGGTTTGGAAATGCTTATGAAAGACACCTTTGGACAATTGATGTTACTTTTGCCTCACACTGTCTTTGTATATTCCAATATATGCCAAAGACAGAAGTGGAAATGGTCAAACCAATGTTGTCATAAGATTGAAAAATCTAGGAAGAATGTCAACAAAGCTGTGTCTGCATACCTCAGAGACCATAGAATGGGGTCGATTTACAACAACAACATACGTTTTGATATGTACAGAAGTGATGGAGTACACTTCACAGAGAAGGGAAACCGAGTTTTCCTGATTAACTTGAAGCTGTGCATTCGCACTTACATGTAGCTCCAACTAATAAACACAAGGGCTCTTTTCTGAGCCGCCTTATATTCCCAATTTTGGCTCGCAGAGTGTCACCTGTGGGCCGTCGGGCAGGCTCGCAGAGGAAGAGCTGCGGCCCGTGGGCTCAACTCGCAGAGAGAGACCTATGAGCCGTTGGCTCGCAAAACCACAGCACCGTACTGGCTCGCAGAGGGAGAGCTGTGGCTGGACTTGCAGAGGGAGACCAACGGGCCAACAGGCCTGCTAGCAGACACACAGCTATCTGTTAACGAGCTGGCTCGCCGAGATTCAGCTGCGAGCCCTTCGAGCTGCAACCCGATGGGCTAACTCGCAGAGGGAGAATAACGGGCCGATGGGCCTCCTAGCACAGACAGCGCTACGAGCTAACGAGATGGCTCACAGAGGTTGAGCTGCGGGCCCGACGGACTGCCTTCTAAAGGCATAGCCACGAGCTGATGATGTGGGGAGAGGGAGCGTAAAAGGAGTATCTCGCATAGACAGACCTGCAGGATATTTTCAGTATTGCCTCGCAGAGGTAGAATTACGGATGCGATGCCTGTTAGAGGGAGAGATGCGAGCTGACGAACTGAGTCACAAAATGGCTCACAGCTCAGAGTCGCAGAGCTGCGAGCCAACAGACTGGCTTCTAAAGGCATAGCCACGAGCTGGTGATGTGGGGAGAGGGACCGTGAAAGGGGTATCTCGCACAGACAGAGCTGCGGTATATTTTTAGTGTTGCCTCACAGAGGTAGAACTACGGACCTGATGCCTTGCAGAGGGAGAGTTGTGAGCTGACGGACTGAATCACAAAATGGCTGCCAACACTTCCTAGTTTCAACAGTTCGCAGCCAATGAGCCGCAAGCTCGTGCTCGTAACTCTTCAGCCAATCAGATGTCAGAATTCTTAAATATCGATATCTGGAAAATTTGATATTTCTCTAAAACTACTGAACGGATTTACCCGATTTAAACAAAAGCGTGCTTTCTGGACCAAGACCATTCTCTGTGCCAAATTTGGCGTAATTCCGTTCAGCAGTTTGACCTGTAGCCTTGTCTAAAGTTTCCTATGGAAATTGCAAGGAGAAAACACGTTTTGGGACCCCCTTTTTCTTAGACCCCCTTGACGAATCCCCCAAAATTTTAGGATAGGAGCTGACCTGAAAAGAGGAACTTTTGGAAAATTTCGTAAAGATTCGTCAAACGACGCCAAAGTTATAAGCACATCAAAAAATGCTTTTCCTATGGAAACGTGGTCCTAACTATAACTACCTTCTGCTCCGCGTTGTCCAAACATTCACTGAAATTACGGACAAGGACCCAGGTTAGTCGATTTTTCAATGTTTTATTGCTGTGCCGCCATAACGTTTCGGCTCCGGGTGCCTTCCCGTGCAAGATGCACCATCTCGAATGAATGAGAGGCTGAGGAACCATCCTGCTCCGGTTTCCAGCACAGTGCGTCTTGATGAAAAGTGTCTGCTCCCATCACATCCAGATCCTACCAAGGATTTCAACTGACTCTCTGAAATCTGTAAGCATTGGAACCTACTATAGGTATTTAATAAAAGCTCGATGTGACTACACATCCCAGCATGCTGTATGAAGAAATCAACTAGGTAGTTGAACCCACGAGGGGTTTCTCAACCAATCAGCATGCAGTATAAAGAGCGTTCCAATGCGTACAGGAGGAATGCCTCTGATGAAGTGGTACGTTGGCCACAGAAACGCATCAGGCAATACAACGAACTTGGATGGCTGGGGCGGGCTGAACCGTGATGCTAAATGGCAGACGCACTGTCGAGTGCATCTTGAGAAGCTTTGGCGTTTGTTGATTAAAATTATGACACGGGTACCTTCCCATGCAAGATGCACCATCTCGAATGAATGAGAGGCTGAGGGAGAGGAACCATCCTGCTCCGGTTTCCAGCACAGTGCGTCTTGATGAAAAGTGTCTGCTCCCATCACATCCAGATCCTACCAAGGATTTCAACTGACTCTCTGAAATCTGTAAGCATTGGAACCTACTATAGGTATTTAATAAAAGCTCGATGTGACTACACATCCCAGCATGCTGTATGAAGAAATCAACTACGTAGTTGAACCCACGAGGGGTTTCTCAACCAATCAGCATGCAGTATAAAGAGCGTTCAAATGCGTACAGGAGAAATGCCTCTGATGAAGTGGTACGTTGGCCACAGAAACGCGTCAGGCAATACAACGAACTTGGATGGCTGGGGCGGGCTGAACCGTGATGCTAAATGGCAGACGCACTGTTGAGTGCATCTTGAGAAGCTTTGGCGTTTGTTGATTAAAATTATGACACGGGTGCCTTCCCGTGCAAGATGCACCATCTCGAATGAATGAGAGGCTGAGGGAGAGGAACCATCCTGCTCCGGTTTCCAGCACAGTGCGTCTTGATGAAAAGTGTCTGCTCCCATCACATCCAGATCCTACCAAGGATTTCAACTGACTCTCTGAAATCTGTAAGCATTGGAACCTACTATAGGTATTTAATAAAAGCTCGATGTGACTACACATCCCAGCATGCTGTATGAAGAAATCAACTACGTAGTTGAACCCACGAGGGGTTTCTCAACCAATCAGCATGCAGTATAAAGAGCGTTCCAATGCGTACAGGAGAAATGCCTCTGATGAAGTGGTACGTTGGCCACAGAAACGCGTCAGGCAATACAACGAACTTGGATGGCTGGGGCGGGCTGAACCGTGATGCTAAATGGCAGACGCACTGTCGAGTGCATCTTGAGAAGCTTCGGCGTTTGTTGATTAAAATTATGACACGGGTGCCTTCCCGTGCAAGATGCACCATCTCGAATGAATGAGAGGCTGAGGGAGAGGAACCATCCTGTTCCGGTTTCCAGCACAGTGCGTCTTGATGAAAAGTGTCTGCTCCCATCACATCCAGATCCTACCAAGGATTTCAACTGACTCTCTGAAATCTGTAAGCATTGGAACCTACTATAGGTATTTAATAAAAGCTCGATGTGACTACACATCCCAGCATGCTGTATGAAGAAATCAACTACGTAGTTGAACCCACGAGGGGTTTCTCAACCAATCAGCATGCAGTATAAAGAGCATTCAAATGCGTACAGGAGAAATGCCTCTGATGAAGTGGTACGTTGGCCACAGAAACGCGTCAGGCAATACAACGAACTTGGATGGCTGGGGCGGGCTGAACCGTGATGCTAAATGGCAGACGCACTGTTGAGTGCATCTTGAGAAGCTTCGGCGTTTGTTGATTAAAATTATGACACGGGTGCCTTCCCGTGCAAGATGCACCATCTCGAATGAATGAGAGGCTGAGGGAGAGGAACCATCCTGCTCCGGTTTCCAGCACAGTGCGTCTTGATGAAAAGTGTCTGCTCCCATCACATCCAGATCCTACCAAGGATTTCAACTGACTCTCTGAAATCTGTAAGCATTGGAACCTACTATAGGTATTTAATAAAAGCTCGATGTGACTACACATCCCAGCATGCTGTATGAAGAAATCAACTACGTAGTTGAACCCACGAGGGTTTCTCAACCAATCAGCATGCAGTATAAAGAGCGTTCAATGCGTACAGGAGAAATGCCTCTGATGAAGTGGTACGTTGGCCACAGAAACGCGTCAGGCAATACAACGAACTTGGATGGCTGGGGCGGGCTGAACCGTGATGCTAAATGGCAGACGCACTGTCGAGTGCATCTTGAGAAGCTTCGGCGTTTGTTGATTAAAATTATGACACAGGTGCCTTCCCGTGCAAGATGCACCATCTCGAATGAATGAGAGGCTGAGGGAGAGGAACCATCCTGTTCCGGTTTCCAGCACAGTGCGTCTTGATGAAAAGTGTCTGCTCCCATCACATCCAGATCCTACCAAGGATTTCAACTGACTCTCTGAAATCTGTAAGCATTGGAACCTACTATAGGTATTTAATAAAAGCTCGATGTGACTACACATCCCAGCATGCTGTATGAACAAATCAACTACGTAGTTGAACCCACGAGGGGTTTCTCAACCAATCAGCATGCAGTATAAAGAGCGTTCTAATGCATACAGGAGAAATGCCTCTGATGAAGTGGTACGTTGGCCACAGAAACGCGTCAGGCAATACAACGAACTTGGATGGCTGGGGCGGGCTGAACCGTGATGCTAAATGGCAGACGCACTGTCGAGTGCATCTTGAGAAGCTTCGGCGTTTGTTGATTAAAATTATGACACGGGGGCCTTCCCGTGCAAGATGCACCATCTCGAATGAATGAGAGGCTGAGGGAGAGGAACCATCCTGCTCCGGTTTCCAGCACAGTGCGTCTTGATGAAAAGTGTCTGCTCCCCTCACATCCAGATCCTACCAAGGATTTCAACTGACTCTCTGAAATCTGTAAGCATTGGAACCTACTATAGGTATTTAATAAAAGCTCGATGTGACTACACATCCCAGCATGCTGTATGAAGAAATCAACTACGTAGTTGAACCCACGAGGGGTTTCTCAACTAATCAGCATGCAGTATAAAGAGCGTTCCAATGCGTACAGGAGAAATGTCTCTGATGAAGTGGTACGTTGGCCACAGAAACGCGTCAGGCAATACAACGAACTTGGATGGCTGGGGCGGGCTGAACCGTGATGCTAAATGGCAGACGCACTGTTGAGTGCATCTTGAGAAGCTTCGGCGTTTGTTGATTAAAATTTGGACATTGGTGCCTTCCCGTGCAAGATGCACCATCTCGAATGAATGAGAGGCTGAGGGAGAGGAACCATCCTGCTCCGGTTTCCAGCACAGTGCGTCTTGATGAAAAGTGTCTGCTCCCATCACATCCAGATCCTACCAAGGATTTCAACTGACTCTCTGAAATCTGTAAGCATTGGAACCTACTATAGGTATTTAATAAAAGCTCGATGTGACTAAACATCCCAGCATGCTGTATGAAGAAATCAACTATGTAGTTGAACCCACAAGGGGTTTCTCAACCAATCAGCATGCAGTATAAAGAGCGTTCCAATGCGTACAGGAGAAATGCCTCTGATGAAGTGGTACGTTGGCCACAGAAACGCGTCAGGCAATACAACGAACTTGGATGGCTGGGGCGGGCTGAACCGTGATGCTAAATGGCAGACGCACTGTCGAGTGCATCTTGAGAAGCTTCGGCGTTTGCTGATTAAAAATATATATATATATGCCAAGGTGTATTGAAGAATGAGTGGGTGTATAAGTGTCTGAATGGATGATTTAGTAGGTGCGTGACTGACTGTATAAGTGAGTGATTAAATGCGTCTTACTGAATGCATGGGTTAGTGACCAAACTGTGTGAATGTCTGTATCAGTCTGTCAGTTGGTGTGTAAGCGGCTGCATGGGTTGGTGAGTAGCTACATGAGTGTCTATATGGGTTATTGATTGGTTGTCTGAGTATCCGTATGGGTGCCTGAGTGTCTGTGTGGGTGGGTGGGGGTGTGTGACTCTGTGCATAGGTGTGTGAGTGGGTGATTCACTGGGTGTATGGGTTCAAGAGTGCATCTGGGAAGGGCTGTATGGGTGGGTGAGTATGTGTATGGGTGTGTTGGTGAGTGAATGGATGTCTCAGTGGTACATGTGTGAGTAACTACATATGTGAAAGGCAGGATATGTGAGTGTTGGAGTATATAAATGACTATATGTGAGAATCAGTGATTGTGAGAGTGGCTGTATGGATGAGTGTGTGCTTGTATCAGTGATTGTATAAGAGAGTAAGTATGTGTTAGTATCTGTATGAATAAGCGAGGTGGTGTATGTATAACTGTATAGGTGAGTAAATGGGAGTGTGATTGATTCTTTGCATGACTGACTAGGTGTGTGAGTAACTCTATGGATGAGTGGCGGTGTGTGAGTGTCTGTATAGGTGTATCAGTGCAAATGATAGTGCTGTATTGGTGAATGACTGCATGTATGAGTGACTGTATGGGTGAATGAGTGGATGTGTGTGTAGACCTAGGAATCACTGAGTGGGTATGTAGTAACTGGTATTGGTGTGTCTATGGTTTCGAAAATGGTAGTCTATATTTTAGAGTGGGTGTATCAAAGGTTATATTAGGGTATCAGGAGGTTCATCAGAGGATCACATGGATGATGTCATCAGTGATGTCATCAGTAATGTCATCAGTGATGTCACTGACCATGTCCTGAATGATGTAAAATGTGACGTCATCAGCAGTGCATTGCAGGGGCGCAAGTTATAGTTAGCTCAACTAACTATAACAGCCGAATTTCTCTGGTTTTGTATGAGTGAAATTTCCAACTAACTATAACGTCCCTGAAACCTATGGTTTTTTCAGTGAATTTCTAAGGTTTTTTAAATGCTAATTTCTAACTATAACGTCCCTGAAACCTATGGTTTTTTCAGTGAATTTCTAAGGTTTTTTAAATGCTAATTTCTAACTATAACGCCCCTGAAACCTATGGTTTTTTCAGTTAATTTGAAAGGTTTTTTAAATGCTAATTTCTAACTATAACGTCCCTGAAACCTATATTTTTCAGTAAATATCAAAGTACTATTGTGCTATTTATCATTAAAAATCTTTTCAAAGTTTACCACTGCGTACAATAAAATAAACCGAAAAACTATTTATGTAATGTAATGTATTTCACAAATTACACTGTTACTTTTTAAAGACTACAACATAATTTAACATTTACATAACATTTTATTTTCCCTTTTTTTGCTGTTCTCATATTCCCCTTAACTTCACTATACACAGTGGTGTCAATGTAGTATCATCATGAAACAGCGGGGGGGAAAAAAACAATCAACTAGATTGTTAAAAAAAAAAAAAAATGAGTGTACAACAATATTTTCAATATCTGTACCTATATGTGTTCCTCCTTACAATTTTTTTTCATTACATCCTTCTTCTACAGGATGTGTTTTATTTAACTCAACAACATTTTCAAAATGTACACAAATTTACATCTCCAACAATATACAGAACAAATATGTAAACTATTTTCATTTCAACGCAATTTTTCCAAATGCATTATCAATCAGCAGAAATAATAGTCCCAACACTAGTTATATTTAGTAATTGTTTCCAGTGCTCTCTACTTTCTGTTCACATTTTCCCAATAGGCCGAATAATGTATTCAAAACTTTGGTTTGTAAAATATCCAATATGAATTCGTTAAAGCATGTTTACATCTTCCCAATAGGCCAAATGATGCATTAAAAACTTAGGCTTCAAAAATATCAAAAATGAATTTGGTAATTCGTAAGGCAATCTGGGTTTTATTTTCAAGTGTGCATCATTGCAATGTGTCCATCCTTTATTACACTTTAAATACACAGTATGGTGTCCAGATGTCATTGTAGGTCCAGCGTGGAAAATAATAGCCACTGTTGTAAAAGTTCTTCCAGAAGTAGATATTTGACTGCCAACAAAATTTTTAATTCTGGTTTCTAGTTTTCTTCCATTTGCTCTACAACGTTGTAGCATTAAAATCAGATATTTTCCATACCTTTCTATGCATAATGTAGATAACATCTCTGATTTACAATGAGAACATTTCATATCATGGTTTGCTGCTTTTACTAGTTTGTTAAAAGCTACAGATTTGCAGTCAGGTATTGTTGAGTATATGAATCGTTCTGTGTCGACTACAGTGCTTGAAGTTAATGAACACTGTTCACATTTATGATCCCATTTGTAACTTATTCCAAATAAGTTTTCAATCTGTATTCCTTCATCTTCTAATACTCCAAGCATAACCATCAGAAATTCTTGTGCATCTTGTTGTATATTAAGACTGAAGGTCAAAGAACCAGTACATATATCCAAGAGTTGGCGAATATCACAAGCAGTATGGATTTTACTTCTGTCAGTTGTCAATTGTTGAAATACATTATAAAGTGCAGAACATCATCTTTTTTCCTGATTTACCATAATTTCATGATGAAGATCTTGTAGGTAAAATACAACATTCAGAATAACATTACCATAGCAGTTGATACCTGAACTATTTTCCAATTGGTATCCCACAACGTCATCAACACATTCCATTTTTTGTTTCTTTACACCTTTTCCTTTGTCTTCGATTTTTTTATGCTTTTCTACCGCACTTGATTCTTTAACATATTTTCATTTTGAACACACAACACGTTTCTCATAAATGGGATATTCACCTAAATTTGGTGCATAAAGTCTTCTTAAACTATTATATTCTCTTACAAAATTTACATCAGCACTAATCTTGTTCTCATCGAAATCAATCAAATACAAACCAGACAATGTTCCAACTTGAGATAATGCAACATATGCCATTCCCTCTTTGAACACAGTACTTCCAATATTCACCAAAGCACTGTCTACACTTAAACCTTGAGATTTATGAATAGTTACTGCATATGCTAAAGACAAAGGAAACTGTTTTCTGCGAACATACAAGTCTTTTACGAGCAAAAAACCTACAGCACAACGCCCACTCTGTCTTACCTCTGTAATCTGATTCAATTTAATTTTCAAGAATTCTATTCCATCTCTGTTCTGATATTTTACAAAATCAACAACTTTCCCCATTGCTCCGTTTACTAAACCTCCTTCTACATTCAAATTACGCCGCAAAATTACCCAACAGTTTATACATACATCTAAAGTTTTTTCTAAGCCAGCAGTTTTAGATACAGACTTTTCCAAAGAGTCCAATTTAGTCTGTAGTTTCTCTGAAAGAAGAATGGTCACTCCCTGATGCTCTATTTTATCAATAGCTTCGAAGTGAACTATTTCTTCTTTTTTCAATTTCAGAAGTTCTTGATTAAATGTGCAACACTCTTGCAGTGTAGGCATTAGGCAAACTATAGACTTCTTTTCTCCAATCTTCTTATACATTACTTCAGCTGCTGTGTTTTCAGTTGTAAACAAGTTCCTTAGTATCCGACTTTCTAAAGCTTGTTTACCATGTTTCGGTAGGACACCAATTCTTATATCTTTCAGAATATTTCCATAATCTTCATCAGTTGCTTGTCGCATATTCTTTATAAGTTCTTTATATTCAAAATGTAACCATATATATTCACATTTCCAATACTTCCCAGACATTTCCTAGTGTCTTCATGCACAAGTGTTTTAAAAACTTGTTCTCCTTTTACAGGAGTTAGTTGTAGTAGATTTCCAAATACAATTACATGTTTTCCTCCAAACAGAACATCGTAATCTGTTTTTAAAACCTGTTGCATTCTCAAGTGTACAAAGGCAAGCATTAAGTTTGAGACCATGCTCACCTCATCAATGATTAGAAGTTTCATTTTCTTCAGCACTCTTGACACTTCATAAGAAGCATCTCCAGACAACTTCTGATATTCTAATTTATTATCATGTTCAACTGGTAACATAAGTAATCTATGTAAAGTAATTCCTTTAATATTGTGCGCTGCTAATCCAGTCGGAGCTGTTACAACAAAAGATAAATGTGAATCTGTAGTTTTTGTAGATAACTGGTCATAACTTTAATTAAAAAACTTTTACCTGTTCCAGCTTGACTACTGATGTACATAGAATAGGTTTAAATGATGAACATATACATTCCTTTTTTTCATGCAACAAACCATGTTGTATCTGTTCTGTTACTTGTACATATATTTCTTTCTGTTCAATATTTAGTTGTTCTTCCATGTTTTCCAACGTAGTATTCTCCTGTTGTGCTTGTTGCATTGCAATTTCTACTTCATACATGGCTATTGCTGCTTCATTTACGATTATTGGTTGTCCCAGTGGATCTTGACTAGCTGAACCAGAACTTTGACTATCTTGAGAACTGTTGTTAGCTATTTCAGCTGTAATAGTCTTTTCTTGTTCAATTTCATCATTTAACTTTTGTAGATATGTAGGGAAAATTGAACATGCAATGCTTTCTTTACATGCATTAAAAGTAAAGTTGCTAATAATGAGAACCTGAGGATACAGGCGAGTATCAGTCTGTAAACTCCCATGGTGTTACTCCCGTGAGGCACTGCCTTCTTTGTTCCCACTTTTTCACCCCCCTTTTCACCCCCCTTCCTGGTGATGTTTGTAGGGGGCTACACTACTAGATACAGTACAGCACATGTGGTTTAAAAGTAGTGATTTTAGACACTTGATGGCAGATGGGAGATATTGATCCACTGCTGCGGCACATAATATTTTGTGCCTAAGAAAATATATGTGGACGTCTATAGGAGTCCAGACAATTAACAGAGCAGGTCTTTGATTGCATTGAAGACCTAAACTTACCCAAATGATTCCTCATGACTTTGAATATAAACTGGAAGAGCACAAGCGATTCGAACATTCATAGGATCCAATTTCTCTGTGGGAAAGCATTTTCAAGCTAAAGCTGTACAATTTTTTGCTAAGGCTCTTCTCTTGTGAAATTTCTTCCCACATTTCTTTCATCTCTGTCTTTTCTGATTTCGTTATATATGATGTAACATAGCGTGCAACGGCAATTGAGTTATCTGCAACATATTGAATGTCCATGTTTGCATTCCGCATTTTCAAAATAACTGGATTGTACTCATTAATATACTTTAACTGTTCTGTTCTTTTTAAGTTGTACGTATTCTTCGGAGATTTCCAAGTTATTGTATGCCTTACAGCAGACATAAAAGAATTTACTCTTCCTTTAGAAAATACTGGACGTGGGAATCCAAACCGACACTTGGTACAAAATTTTCCTTTAGACTTGTACTTTCGTCGACAGTACTTTCCACAACGGTGTCTTTGGAAACATAAAACTTGTTGTCTCAAGCTTTTTTCTCCTCCTTCTCTTGGAATCTCACAGGTAACATACTGTTCGATGAAAGACAATACTTTTTCATCAGTATCCGTTCCATATTTTGGAGCATTCCTTATCCATAATAGCATATGTATATGTGGAGCACCTCTCGCTTGATACTCTTTTCTCCCAAAAAAATCAATAACTTCTCCAAGAGGACAATTATCTTTATTGCAGATAAAAGACATCATAGCTTGAAACCTATGATTAAAATACTTGCACACATTTACAGGATCCAATGAACACAGTTCTCCAGGTGTCTTCATTTCAGTATTTTTTATATTGGAATTTGCTTCTCGTAGAAATTCAAGTAAATCTTCCCATGCATACTCCGCACAGCTAATGTTGGTGTACCTAAGTTTCTTAACATACACTTAAGTGCACCATGACGACAAAACCAATACTCATTGGTTCCACGTTGACATGCCATCAAATTAATTAACTGTGCTTCTAAATTTTCCTCTGTTCGTTGAACTTTGTCCATGAATTCTTTGGCTGAAACAAGTGATTGATGAACTCCCGTTTTAAGTATATGGTTTACTGCATACGAAAGAGAAGACAAATCACTTTCAAACAAAAGGTGAAATATATATGGAATGCACTGTCGAAATCTAGGATCTTCAGAGTATAATCTTGTTGAGCGATATTCTGAAGCTGGAATCCGTACAGGTCGCTCATCAAATCGTCCACCTTCTCCAGTGGGGAACAGCTGTGGACAAGAACGAGCCTCTAAGCTTTTCTCCCATACACTCATTGGAGTTCCCTGTGCTTTTTTCATTTGAAATAACTCAATGCTGTTTCCTATTACTTCTTTTGAATGTAGAGGACATATTGTGTAATGTTCATAAATCTCTTCACTCCTCGACTTGTCCACTTTCTCTATTTGACCACTTGAAATTTATGAGTCATCTTCTAAACTTATTACCTGTTCATCAACATTTACAGTTTTATAATAAATATTGTTCTGCACAAGATATAACGTAGCCTTTTGAAGTTTAATAACATCTACAAACTCTTGCCATATTTTCCGACTCTTTGTTGGTACACCGTTTACTAGAATAACTACTGGCTCATTTTCCTCTCTGTCTCCACCAACAGTTTCAATATTTTTCTTAAAATCTAAAGGTAAGTACACAACTCTTCCTTTCAGACCTCTTTGTAAGTCTGTTGGTGGCAGTTTACCTGTTTTAGGCTCCATGCGAATTATAGCTTGAAATGGGTGAACAGATTGAATAAAAACTCACTCATATGTATTCAAATCTGCCAGTTCCTCTGGAATAGGTACTAATTCTAAATTGTTATGTACAATACGTTGATCAGTACCCAACTCAAATCGACCTTCTACCAACAAGTAAGCTCCAAATTGCTGCCACCTATCATTGTTCTCCTTTTCACTTTTTAAATACAAATTAACATTCCTAGTTTGACTTTTATAATGAGTACGTCGACAACAAATACAAACATAGTTTGGTTTTTCAGAACACATTGGGGCATATTAGCAAGACCCACGTTAAAATTATCGCCGTTTTAGCGGCAGGAAACTGCCGCTAAAGCGGCGATAATGAACTTGCTAATATGCGTTATGGAATTCAATAGAAGCCCAGGTTAGATGTCCTGCACATCTAACCTGGGCTTCTATTGAATTCTATAACGCATATTAGCAAGCCCATTATCGCCGTTTTAGCGGCAGTTTCTTGCCGCTAAAACGGCGATAATTTTAACGTGGGTCTTGCTAATATGCCCCAATGTCTTAAACTTTCTAATTTCTTCTTCAAACTGATCAATGCTAATCTCTTTCCCATGTTCTTCAACATCTGCAGTTGTCAAGCTCTCAGTTTGTACACACTGCTGTTCTGAACCAAAAAACAAATTCAATTTCATCACACATTTTTTCTACATCTGATAAACAACCGTGTAAAAGAGCTGTGTTCAGTTCACTTAAACATAATGAAGGAGTCTTTACATAATACACTTTTCTTACAAACTTCCGCATTCCTGAGTGGTCTACTGCTAACATTCTTAAGTGATGAAAAGTACTTTTACACACTTTTCTTGAAAGACAAGCCAGAGAATGTCCGTGCTTCTTAGTATTTTGTCTTACATTACATGGATCTAGTCCTTGTAACAACCTAATCTTCTGTTTAACACTTTTCTGTGCATATTGTCGTAAAAAGTTTTGCATTATGTCAATAGATTCCTGTCGAATACTGCTACAATCCCACTTATATACAGGAGCTTGTGTGCAGTTCCCTTGCACTTCTTCAGCTATTAATTCTTCTGCACTTATAACAACTATTTCTTCTTTTGGAATGGGACAACCATTCCGAACTTCATAACAGCGACCTCGAGTATCAACTGCAAATGGTAAATTATTTTGTTGAAAGTAGCTTTCTTCATTAAAGAAAGGCTCACTAGTAGAAGTGTGTTTCCATTCACCACTGAAACTTTTACAAAAGCTAGTTCTATTAACAAGTCTTTTTCTTTTGCTTTTGTCTTTCAGAAACTTCATTATTTTATTTAAAGCTTTCATTATTTTTAAAATCAAAATAAATAATTTTCGTTTCAACTTAAAAGCAGTATCAACTACAGTTTCAATCTGCTGCTTCTGTTTGTAAGCTAGTAATCTTCTTTTATACTTCTTACAATGTTTCAATAAATTCTGAATTACTCTACTTTGAAAGAGTCGTTGTCGAATCTCTTGAAATTGTTTTTGTCTTCGTGTAACTTGTGTTTTTCCTTATTTTTCTTTTTTGTTTCCATTTGAAGTGTCATTCTCCTTCTCCTTAGTTGAAAAACTCTTCTTCTTCCTTTCATTCCTATTGTTCTCATATAATTTCTCCATAACTTTTTAAGAAACTGTTTAGTGGTCTTACCTAAACAAACTTTATCCTTGGTAACAGTCTCTTTTTTTCTAACACATTTTGTTTCTTTTTCTTTAAGGAGATCTCTTTTTGTTTCCTTCACTTTTCATCTTTTCTTGCCATCTTGAATTTGTGATCCAAACAAAATAATTTTCTGAAAAACAAAGAACACTTTCAATAGTTTCTTATATCTATTTAATATTTTCGAATAATTACATATGATTACTAATATTAACTACCAAGCAATTATTTACATTACTATTTTCTGGATTTCAAATCTCAAAACTACTCATTCCACTTAAATATATAGTGTGCACTTCAACAATACCTTCCCAAACACTTATACAAAGTACCATAATCACTAATTCCTTTCCTATCATGTCTTTAACCTCATTCGCCTCTTGCATTTCACTACTCAGCAACTACTAACAATGTTGGGCCTACCCAAATGCAAACCAGAAACCCTTTCCATGTCACAGTTGAAAGTCTCACCATATTACTGAAAGGATGCATACATCTCCCTATCCGCTTTTCCTAATGGCATCATGCTTAAAACAAACATACAAATAGATCTATACCTGTGTTTTATAGGTATCAGATATTCCAATAAATAACTCGTGTGAAAATACATGTTGAAGCATAGACGTACCTCAGCAAAGTTAAACTATTAAGACAAATCATTGAGCAATGTAAATTAGGGCAATATGTAAGTTGCAACTCTGTGCGGTTTTTTTCTAGAGCATAGAAGTTCATTACGACTTTCTCTGTGCTCGTCACATGTCCCCAGAAGGCCAGTGAGGGTCAACGCAGATGGGCCTCTGTTACCTTCCTTTTACAAATAAGGGGAGAGGAACTATTAGAGACCGGGAACAAAGAGGAGGGGGGGTCAAGGGACGTGTCATTCCCAGTCTCTCGATGTGCTGCCCCTGTGATGTAGGCAGCTTCAGCACGAGCAGGAAGCCTGACAATTGCCTTAACTTATATTCACATGTGCTTCACCAGTGTGAGCAAACCCGTGCACCAAGTATGCAGGCAACATTTTATTTTTTTCATCTCCCTGAAGTTAATAAAGCATGTCCCTGTTAAAGCCCCTCCCCAGTATTTTCCCACAAGGTTCAATCTGCAGAAGACCATTTCTTGTACATTTCTCTAGCCGATTTTGGACCCCAATTCATCCCTGTACCTTAGTCACAAGACTATGTAGTCCTTGCAACATAACACACTGCACTCGTGTAGCATTCAACCGATTGCGACTTTCTCTGTGCTGTACAAATGGCACCATTATAAGAAATGGGGTAACCCAGTTTAAGTATCACGGGACCTGGGTGTCAATCAGTAAGGGCAACAATTGGTCCCTGACACACCTGAATATACTTCAAATAGTAAGTATATCTACAAAGATTAAATACAAACACATCCAACAAACAATTCAATGATCACCAATAATAAATTAATTTGCCAATTTATTCTTTGTTTCCAAAACATGGAGAAAATACATAGGATATTCTATATTGCACAGTTATTTTCAAAAGAAGGAAAGGAAAAAGTGAGAAATAAGTGCTCATGTGTAAGATAGCAAGAAAAGATAAGAGTACATCAAAGGATATTTGAAAAATACATTTTAAAATATTGCCAAAAACGAGGGATCCGACCAAAGTATATATTACAGCCGATCTCCCTACCACTGTGGGCCTACCCCTAATTACATTCACAATATCACTTTTTCTTTTTATAGGTTGAGAGTTAATCTCAGAAAGCAATGGTGGTGGGGGTAGATGTTGAGTGTAGGCCCCTGGGGGATTTGTCGACGTTTCGACCCTAATGCCAAAGGGTAAGTAGACTCTCGGCTGCGGGTCTTCCTCAGGACAGGGAAAGGGAGGGGAACCTAAGAAAATAACCATGACGTCAGAAGATGACCAATACGAAATGGATGTGCTCGCAAGACCCTGCCAATGGTCAGAGTCACATATGTGAAAAGAAGTAGAAAACTCACCCGACCACAGTCGTGGTCTGATGTATAGGAATCAATCCAATGAGTCAAGAATTCAATAAAGTTGAAAAATACAGGGGACGAATCACCCCGAATTCTAAAAACAAATTACAAAACCAAACATAAGACACACACCGGTGTGCACATAGACATACAATAGACCAGTGAGGTGCCATATAACATAAACTCATGCGTTATGATCCTGCGGCGTGAGCCATTATATCAAGTCCGTACCATAAAAAATGTGGCACTGAGATCTGTCAATCTGTAGAGAGAACGTATAAGAATACTAAGGCCGTGACTTGTAAACTCGACCCCATACCACGATAAGCCTGTGGAGTTAATTACCTTAAATCAGGTCCAAGAAGGGTTAACCGCATCTGTCGGTGTCTCCCAAAGAATGCCTCACCCGCTGACGTAATGCGGTGTGGGACCCGGAGGGATCAGGCGCTAAGTTCTAAAAACAAACAAAACGGCGTAGGTTTAAAATGAGCCGTATTTACCGCACTAACCCCTTCGAGCGTCTAGATCATGCTTCCAAGGTCAATTACCTTCAATATGGACAAGAGAGGGGCAAACCACATCCGTTGGTTTCGCTCGCGGCTAGGAGAAGTGGCGTCCTCAGCCGCTAGCTAGATAAAGAGACAGCGTTGCTCGCAGGCGCAAACCGTCATAATTAATAAAGGGAAGACAGACTGGATGCGTGTCAGACTACCCGGTGTGGTAGAATAAAGAAAAAAGACTCTGACAAAATTTTTAACTATATAAGATATCGAAAATACTTCAATTAAAAAATTAAAAAATATAATTCACAGGGTTATAAATAATATTCAGCCCGAGTCTATCAATAAGACAGACATTTCAACAATACATACGAAAACATGAAATTAAAGCAGAGAGCCCGTCAGACACTTTGCTACATACAAGGGCATGTGATTGCGCCTCACTGGACAAAATACATATTAAATAACAAATACCATATAATACAATATTTACAAATGTGCAAAATAAACCATTCTGCACCACACACCATATATACAAATTAACAGTGTTGTATCTGCTAGTAGTACAAAAATTGAAATGATCTGTACACATCATATACAAAAGTGAGAGACAATGAAATGTCTATCCATTATTCAGGGTAGCAATCTGTCGTGCAATCTCCTCGTACTCATTCAGACCTTTGTGTACTGTGTCAAAAATATGAATCCATTTGCACTCACGTGTGCTCAAGACATTGGCAAAGTCCCCACCCCGTACGTTGGTCATGACCTTTTCAATAACCCACCACCTCAGACTCTCAGCCGAGTGTCCAAAAGTGGTGAAATGTTCAACCAGGGGAGCACCCTGAACATTACAGCGTATCCTGCTGCAATGCTGCAGGATGCGTGCTTTGACCTTTGGATAGTCTGACCAATGTATAAAAAATCACAGGGGCAAGCTATCGCATAAATTACACCAACTGAATTACAGTTTGTGTGTTGTCGCATATGGTGCGTGTAATTGTTATAGGAGCATTGTTTTATTTCTTTAGTCAGAGGACAAGCCTTACATGCCCCGCACTTAAAGTGTCCCACAACAGGTGCAACATTCCAGAGTGTCGTCTGGGTATCCCTAGGTTTCTTGGGAAGTAATGATTTCACAACATAATCCCTTATATTTCTTCCTTTCTTGAAGGCATGCATAGGTGGCTCTACAATGCCTATCTCATCTGCCACTAGGTGCCAGTGGCGGTTCACGATCTTCTTAACCTCAGTGCTCTTAGTACAAAATGTAGTGACACACACAAGTCTTTCCTGCTCCGATGAGGTTTTTTGTTTCGGTTCCAAAAGGACCTCCCTATGGCAAAACCAGGCCCTTTTACGTGCCTTTTTTAAGAGACTTCTAGGATAGCCCTTATCACTCAGACGTTCCAGCAAGTCTGCTGATTCCTCAAAGAAATCCTATTTGCGACTACAATTCCTACGTACCCTAAGGAACTGCCCGTAAGGGAGATTGTCCCTGAGGTTATGTGGATGATGGCTCGAGTAGCGCAACAGGGTATTACTTTCACTAGGTTTTCTATATAGTGTGGTGAACAACTCCCCTTCCTCCTCTTTGCAAACAATGAGGGACCTAGGATTGAAGTTGCTATAGACGAGGAGTCTTGGATTAAATTTTTCTCAAGCGTGTACAGCGTTAGGGGGGCCAAAGAACCCATAACTGACACTGATCTTCAGATACAAGGCGGGGCGGACAGATCTGTGATTATAGGGCTAAACGCCACACTAGACGAAGTTACGGCAGCTATAAATGAAAGCAAAGGTGGTAAGGCGCCTGGGCCAGATGGCGTGCCCATGGATCTTTTCAAGAACCTTCCTGCACTTTGGTCCCCATTGCTGACACAGGTATTGAAGGCCTGCTGTGAGAAGGGCTTCATCAAGACGTGGTCTGAATCTGTGATTATTCCAATTTTTAAAAAGGGAGAACGCGATAACCCTGCGTGTTATCGTCCGATCTCTCTCCTGGACTCCCTGGTTAAGGTAGTAGGTAGAATAGTCCTAAACAGACTACAAACTTGGGCCGAGGATAATAACATTTTATGTAAAGTGCAGTATGGTTTTAGACAGGGGCTAGGGACTATTCAGCAGGTGCTGAATTTTATAATGATATCAGGGAAATATACCCAAGCTAAAGAAGGGAAAATGTACGTAGCTTTTGTGGACCTTACGTCCGCTTTCGACTGCGTTAATCATAATAGACTTTGGGATATTTTGCAGGACTTAAAAGTAGACCCAATTTTAGTCCAGTTTTTGAGGCAATTGTATATTGGGGCCTCAGCAAAAGTGAGACATGGAATAGGGGGCGAATGCACTGCGTCATTCGCGGTGGAGAAGGGTGTGAGGCAGGGGTGTGTCCTGGCTCCATTCCTCTTCTCCTTATATACCAACGCTTTAGAAGAGGAATTAACGGCCAGGACAAAAGACCCTCCTCACTATAACAACAAGCCCATAGTATCACTTCTCTACGCGGATGACGCAGTGCTCATGACCAGAACTCAGCTGGGTCTCCAGAGTGCTCTTAAAACATACACTGACTTCGTGGACAGCCGGGGCCTAAAACTTAATATCAAGAAGACATACGTGATGACATGTGGGAAGGGGAGAAATAGCTGCAAAAGGCTGCCCCTGGGAAAGGTTAGGATCGATGCGACTAATACATTCTCCTATTTGGGTGTCTTACTCGATCATTCTGGCTCATGGATTCCAGCGGTTAAAAGTAGAACTCTTCTTTTTAAAAGGTCAATTGGGGCATTGATGAATTTTTCTAATAAAATGGGCAAAAGACCCCGGAGATCCTCCTTAAAATTTACAAAGCAAAATGCTTGAGTGTAGCGATGTACGGGGCTGGTGTCTGGGGTTACCAGGATGTAGCCATATTACAAAAAGAGGAAAATAAGTTTTTACGGTATATACTAGCAGTACCACAGAGCACATCCGTTTATAACTGCCACAACGAACTGGGGATTCCTTATATTTCCGATTTGATTAAGATGCAGCCCCTGTTGTTATGGCATAGAGTTTGGACGTCAAATTATACAGAGCTAAACAGAGAGATTATTAGAGATGCCATGAGTTTAACCTACGCAAACAAGATTACTTGGTTAAAGTACATTAGAAGATTTTTAACAGACGTGGGTAAACCTGTCTTTTATAGTAACCCCGGAACACTGACTACAATCTCTAGGAAGGATTTTAGAGTTTTCTGTCAGGATCATCTAGAGTCTCTAAGGGCGGCCTCAGAAATGCAGAAAAGCACCGTTATCACACATCAGCTAACCCTTGTATCCCCCACTATTCAACCTTATTTGTAATGGTGTACAGGAAGTTATGATAGGTTTGTCCTTACAAGACTCAGATTTGATAGTTTTCATCGATTAGTCAGCTTCCCTACACAAAATGACTGGACCAGCGAGCTATGTAGGTGCCCCTGTGATGAAATGTCCCCTCAGACGACAATACATGTGATTTTATTTTGCAAATTTTACAGAGTGGAAAGATCTAGATGGATTTTGCCAATGCTGAAGGGTGGGGGCTGGAGGCAATGCCGCCCTGCCTACCTTTATCTACAAAAATTGGACAATGTTTATTGTGTGGGAGCTATGACTGGGCTCTTGAAGTCCATACTGAAAAAGGAAAAGTATAACATGGGAAACCCATCATGAGCCAGACTAATGTATAGAACATTTGTTATAATAATTAACTGATGATATGATTTTAAGATGTTAGCGATATATAAAGATGTAACCATGTAAGGTATTAGTCTTTTAAACATTAGATTGTAAATTTTATAATGTGTGACTTTTATGATTTTTAATCTGAAAATCGAATAAAGTTTATTTGATTTGATTTGATTTGATTTGATTAAGATATCAAGAAAGTTAATCACATTCCTATCGAAATCAAGGGAAAACTGAATGTCTTGAGATTGCGCATTAAGCCATACGTGGAAATCTGTAAGTTGCTGTTCTGTCCCTTCCCATATCATTAAAACATCGTCGATATATCGACGCCATAGACCAATGCACTCTCTATATGGATTGATCTCACTGAGGACATATGTGTGTTCATAAGCGTCCATAAAAATAATAGCTAGATCTGGGGCAAAACTGGCCCCCATAGCCACCCCTTTAGTTTGTATATAGAAATCACCTTCAAAATAAAAAAAGTTTTTTGTCATAGCGATTTCCAAAAGACGGATTATGAAGTCAGTGGGAACTTGCCATGGCCTTGGCAGTTTGTCAAGGGACACTCGGATGGTATCAAGCGCTGCTCTTTGGGGGATGTTTGTATACAGTGACGTTATGTCCATAGTCACCAAAAAGTTAGTACTACTGTTAAAGGATCGCCCATCAATTAGCTGTATTGTCTGCATAGTATCCCTTAAATGTGCTGTGGTGTTCTCCGCAATAGGTTTAAGGAATATATCTATATATTTGCACAAGGGCTCCAGGACAGACCCACATCCTGAAATGATGGGTCTACCCGGCGGATTGTCCAACCGTTTGTGCACTTTGGGAAGTGTATATATCGTAGGCATCCTAGGTCGGTCATTATTCAAGTAGTCATATTCATGCTTGGTTAAAAAACCTTCATTTTGTCCACATTCAGTGACTATTCTTATGATGTTAGATACCTCTTTTGTTGGGTCAGTGTTCAGTTTGATGTAATTGCCCTCCACTCTTAGTTGTGATAGGATCTCCATTCTGTAATCCTCACGAGCCTGAATGACAATAGCACCCCCCTTGTCAGCTGGTTTTATCACTATATCAATATTATTTTTCAGTGATTCAAGGGCGTGCCGTTCTGATCTAGTGATGTTATACTTAGTGTAACGTTGCTCAGTGAGGAGCTTACTCACGTCTCGCATCACCACTTGCTCGTAAGCTATAATCTTATGAGACATCAATTGTGTCGGTGGGTTGAAGGTAGACGGTGGACGCAGTCCTGTGCTCGAAAAAGTAGGTTTATACGGAATTTTGTTAAAATAATGCTTGAGACGTACTTTTCTGAAAAATTTATGCAACTCAATTTTCAAATTGAAAGTATTGGGTAGGTTAGTTGGAACAAATGATAAACCCTTTTCCAGGACATTTCTCTCCTCTGGTTTCAGGACATAGTCCGATAGATTGATCAGAGGGCTGTCATATCCCTCAAATGGTGGAATTACCACCTGTAGTGCTGTCGTCTCGTTTGGATCTCTCCGTGTGTCTCCGGACGAAAATGGACCTGCTTCTTTACCCTGCCCCTGCCTTGGTTCCACAGTGGCTGAGCCCGTCCCCTGGGTCGTCCCCAGGGTCGTCCCCTCCCTCGGTAGTCCTCCCATTGTCCCTCCTCTAAAAAATGGGTGGAATAGTCCGGGTGGGGGTGGGGATGTGTGGAGGAGCTAGTGCCTGGTCTCTCAGGTTCCCCTTCAGAACTACTATTAGCTGAAGAGTCAGAAAACGTTGTATACCTTCTGTATCCTCCACGACCCCTTGTGGAGTACCTACCCTGTGTCTCTTGTTTGTAATAACCTTCTGCTAAGTAGGGGTAAGTTACCTTCTTATCATAAAACTTGAGATCTTTTGCTAGTTTATCAATTTTATTCGATTGAGTGTAAGTATCGAAATCTTTAATGGTCCTTTCTAGGCGCTCTAGGGCCTCTTTTGCATTGCTCAAGGATTTATCATCAATAATCTCTTTTTTGAGATCAGCAATTTCTTTCATTAAACGCTCAACCTCTTCCAAAGCTGTTTCCACCCCAAGCACCATCCAGTGCCTGGAGCAATTATTGGAGATGAAACTGAAGTTACCCTTAAACTTGGGGTTATCTACAAAAATGGCCGGCTCATTACGAACTTGCAGACCAACAGGGATCACATTTGCCTGCAAATATTTTGTAAGGACATGGCCATGCAACCTTGTCCTAATAAGCTTTTTCTCAAGTCTCTCCAATTTATTCACTTTGTCATTTAGAGTAAGATCAATACTAGTTGAGGTAGACCCTAGGAAATTACCACCTCCCTGGGCTAGTAAAAGTCTATCAATGTAGTCCTCACTATAGGACAAAATCTCCTTGTCAGACATGTCCCAAGTACAGAATCCAAAAAGTAAATCAACCTGTATTGTAATGTACCCCTACACGTGTAAGTACTGAACAGAAAAAAATATATGCAGTTATTAAATATTAAACATAAAACATAAATGAATAACATAACATACAAAAATACATAAAACAACCCTCGCAGGAATCCCTGCTCAAGAAAACCATTATAAGAAATGGTGTAACCCAGTTTAAGTGTCACGGGACCTGGGTGTCGATCAGTAAGGGCAACAATTGGTCCCTGACACACCTGAATATACTTCAAATAGTAAGTATATCTACAAAGATTAAATACAAACACATCCAACAAACAATTCAATGATCACCAATAATAAATTAATTTGCCAATTTATTCTTTGTTTCCAAAACATGGAGAAAATACATAGGATATACTATATTGCACGGTTATTTTCAAAAGAAGGAAAGGAAAAAGTGAGAAATAAGTGCTCATGTATAAGATAGCAAGAAAAGATAAGAGTACATCAAAGGATATTTGAAAAATACAATTTAAAATATTGCCAAAAACGAGGGATCCGACCAAAGTATATATTACAGCCGATCTCCCTACCACTGTTTTGCCCCAGATCTAGCTATTATTTTTATGGACGCTTATGAACACACATATGTCCTCAGTGAGATCAATCCATATAGAGAGTGCATTGGTCTATGGCGTCGATATATCGACGATGTTTTAATGATATGGGAAGGGACAGAACAGCAACTTACAGATTTCCACGTATGGCTTAATGCGCAATCTCAAGACATTCAGTTTTCCCTTGATTTCGATAGGAATGTGATTAACTTTCTTGATATCTTAATCAAAGAGGAGGAAGGGGAGTTGTTCACCACACTATATAGAAAACCTAGTGAAAGGAATACTCTGTTGCGCTACTCGAGCCATCATCCACGTAAGCTCAGGGACAATCTCCCTTACGGGCAGTTCCTTAGGGTACATAGGAATTGTAGTCGCAAACAGGATTTCTTTGAGGAATCAGCAGACTTGCTGGAACGTCTGAGTGATAAGGGCTATCCTAGAAGTCTCTTAAAAAAGGCACGTAAAAGGGCCTGGTTTTGCCATAGGGAGGTCCTTTTGGAACCGAAACAAAAAACCTCATCGGAGCAGGAAAGACTTGTGTGTGTCACTACATTTTGTACTAAGAGCACTGAGGTTAAGAAGATCGTGAACCGCCACTGGCACCTAGTGGCAGATGAGATAGGCATTGTAGAGCCACCTATGCATGCCTTCAAGAAAGGAAGAAATATAAGGGATTATGTTGTGAAATCATTACTTCCCAAGAAACCTAGGGATACCCAGACGACACTCTGGAATGTTGCACCTGTTGTGGGACACTTTAAGTGCGGGGCATGTAAGGCTTGTCCTCTGACTAAAGAAATAAAACAATGCTCCTATAACAATTACACGCACAATATGCGACAACACACTGAACTGTAATTCAGTTGGTGTAATTTATGCGATAGCTTGCCCCTGTGATTTTTTATACATTGGTCAGACTATCCAAAAGGTCAAAGCACGCATCCTGCAGCATTGCAGCAGGATACGCTGTAATGTTCAGGTGCTCCCCTGGTTGAACATTTCACCACTTTTGGACACTCGGCTGAGAGTCTGAGGTGGTGGGTTATTGAAAAGGTCATGACCAACGTACGGGGTGGGGACTTTGCCAATGTCTTGAGCACACGTGAGTGCAAATGGATTCATATTTTTGACACAGTACACAAAGGTCTGAATGAGTACGAGGAGATTGCACGACAGATTGCTACCCTGAATAATGGATAGACATTTCATTGTCTCTCACTTTTGTATATGATGTGTACAGATCATTTCAATTTTTGTACTACTAGCAGATACAACACTGTTAATTTGTATATATGGTGTGTGGTGCAGAATGGTTTATTTTGCACATTTGTAAATATTGTATTATATGGTATTTGTTATTTAATATGTATTTTGTCCAGTGAGGCGCAATCACATGCCCTCGTATGTAGCAAAGTGTCTGACGGGCTCTCTGCTTTAATTTCATGTTTTCGTATGTATTGTTGAAATTTCTGTCTTATTGATAGACTCGGGCTGAATATTATTTATAACCCTGTGAATTATATTTTTAAATTTTTTAATTGAAGTATTTTTGATATCTTATATAGTTAAAAATTTTGTCAGAGTCTTTTTTCTTTATTCTACCACACCGGGTAGTCTGACACGCATCCAGTCTGTCTTCCCTTTATTAATTATGACGGTTTGCGCCTGTGAGCAACGCTGTCTCTTTATCTAGCTAGCGGCTGAGGACGCCACTTCTCCTAGCCGCGAGCGAAACCAACGGATGTGGTTTGCCCCTCTCTTGTCCATATTGAAGGTAATTGACCTTGGAAGCATGATCTAGACGCTCAAAGGGGTTAGTGCGGTAAATACGGCTCATTTTAAACCTACGCCGTTTTGTTTGTTTTTAGAACTTAGCGCCTGATCCCTCCGGGTCCCACACCGCATTACGTCAGCGGGTGAGGCGTTCTTTGGGAGACACCGACAGATGCGGTTAACCCTTCTTGGACCTGATTTAAGGTAATTAACTCCACAGGCTTATCGTGGTATGGGGTCGAGCTTACAAGTCACGGCCTTAGTATTCTTATACGTTCTCTCTACAGATTGACAGATCTCAGTGCCACATTTTTTGTGGTACGGACTTGATATAATGGCTCACGCCGCAGGATCATAACGCGTGAGTTTATGTTATATGGCACCTCACTGGTCTATTGTATGTCTATGTGCACACCGGTGTGTGTCTTATGTTTGGTTTTGTAATTTGTTTTTAGAATTCGGGGTGATTCGTCCCCTGTATTTTTCAACTTTATTGAATTCTTGACTCATTGGATTGATTCCTATACATCAGACCACGACTGTGGTCGGGTGAGTTTTCTACTTCTTTTCACATATGTGACTCTGACCATTGGCAGGGTCTTGCGAGCACATCCATTTCGTATTGGTCATCTTCTGACGTCATGGTTATTTTCTTAGGTCCCCCTCCCTTTCCCTGTCCTGAGGAAGACCCGCAGCCGAGGAGTCTACTTACCCTTTGGCATTAGGGTCGAAACGTCGACAAATCCCCCCAGGGGCCTACACTCAACATCTATCCCCACCACCATTGCTTTCTGAGATTAACTCTCAACCTATAAAAGAAAAAGTGATATTGTGAATGTAATTAGGGGTAGGCCCACAGTGGTAGGGAGATCGGCTGTAATATATACTTTGGTCGGATCCCTCGTTTTTGGCAATATTTTAAATTGTATTTTTCAAATATCCTTTGATGTACTCTTATCTTTTCTTGCTATCTTACACATGAGCACTTATTTCTCACTTTTTCCTTTCCTTCTTTTGAAAATAACCGTGCAATATAGTATATCCTATGTATTTTCTCCATGTTTTGGAAACAAAGAATAAATTGGCAAATTAATTTATTATTGGTGATCATTGAATTGTTTGTTGGATGTGTTTGTATTTAATCTTTGTAGATATACTTACTATTTGAAGTATATTCAGGTGTGTCAGGGACCAATTGTTGCCCTTACTGTACAAATGGCACCAACAGGCCAGCGAAGGTGTAAGTGCTATTTTTCACGGTAGATGGGCCTCTTTTACCTTCGTATTACAAACAACGGGAGAAGAACCGTTAGAGAGCGGGAGGAAGGAGGGCGGGCGGGCTCAAGGGACGTGTCATTGCCAGTCTCTCGATCTGCCGCCCCTGTGATGTACGCAGGTTCAGCACGAGCAGGAAGTTTGACAATACCTTAACTTATATTCACGTGTGCTTCACAAGTGTGCACAAACCAATGCACGAAGTGTGCAAACAACATTTTACTTTTTTCATCTCACTGAAGTTAATAAAGCATGTCCATGTTAAAGCCCCCCCCCAGTATTTTCCCACAAGTTTCAATCTGCAGAAGGCCATTCCTTGTACATTACCCCGACCGATTTTGGACCCCAATTCATCCCTGTACCTTAGACACAAGACCATGTAACCCTTGCAACATCACACACTGCACTCGTGTACCACTGAAACCGATTGCAACTTTCTCTGCGCTGTACAGATGCCACCAACACGCTAGTGAAGGTCTAAGTGCTATTTTTCACTGTAGATGGGCCTCTTTTACCTTCCTTTTACAAACTACGGGAGAAGAACCGTTAGAGAGCGGGAGGAAGGAGGGAGGGGGAGGGGGGCTCAAGGGACGTGTCATTGCCAGTCTCTCAATCTGCCGCCCCTGTGATGTACGCAGGTTCAGCACGAGCAGTAAGCTTGACAATACCTTAACTTATATTCATGTGTGCTTCACAAGTGTGCACAAACCAATGCACGAAGTGTGCAAACATTTCATTTTTTTCATCTCACTGAAGTTAATAAAGCATGTCCGTGTTAAGGCCCCCCCCCAGTATTTTCCCACAAGTTTCAATCTGCAGAAGGCCATTTCTTGTACATTACCCTGGCCGATTTTGGACCCCAATTCATCCCTGTACATTAGACACAAGACCATGTAACCCTTGCAACATCACACACTGCACTTGTGTACCACTGAAACCGATTGCAACTTTCTCTGCCCTGTACAGATGCCACCAACAAGCCAGTGAAGGTCTAAGTGCAATTTTTAATGGTAGATGGGCCTCTTTTACCTTCCTTTTACAAAAAACGGGAGAAGAACCATTAGAGAGCCGGAGGAAGGAGGGCGGGGGGGGGCTCAAGGGACGTGTCATTGCCAGTCTCTCAATCTGCGGCTCCTGTGATGTACGCAGGTTCAGCACGAGCAGGAAGCTTTACAATACCTTAACTTATATTCACGTGTGCTTCACAAGTGTGCACAAACCAATGCACGAAGTGTGCAAACAACATTTCATTTATTTCATCTCACTGAAGTTAATAAAGCACGTCCGTGTTAAAGCCCCCCCAGTATTTTCCCACAAGTTTCAATCTGCAGAAGGCCATTTCTTGTACATTACCCCGGCCGATTTTGGACCCCAATTTATCCCTGTACCTTAGACACAAGACCATGTAACCCTTGCAACATCTCACACTGCTCTCGTGTACCACTGAAACCGATTGCAACTTTCTCTCCGCTGCACAGATGCCACCAAGAAGCCAGACAAGGTCGAAGTGCTATTTTTCAGGCTAAATGGGCTTCTCTTACGTTCCTTTTACAAATGACGGGAGACAAAACGTTAGAGAGTGGGAGGAAGGAGGGGGGGGTCAAGGGACGTGTCATTCCCAAACTCTTGATCTGCCGGCCCTCTAATATACGCAGATTCAGCACAGGGAAAGACCCTGACAATTCCCTCCATTTATCTCACATGTACTTCACCAGTGTGAACAAATTCGTACACAAAATATGCTCGGAACATTTCCATTTCTTTTTTATCTCTCACACATTCATAAAACATATCTCTTATAAACAAACCCCCCCACCTGTATTTTCTGACAAGGCACAATCTACAAACATCCCTATTTCTCTTACATTGGCCAGACCGATTTTCAATATTGACTGCATTCCTCATTTCATGAAAACACTTAAATATATACGGCGCACTTCAACAATACCTTCCCAAACACTCATACGAAGTACCATAATCACTAATCCCTTTACCACCATGTATTTCACCTATCTGTCTTTTCATTCTTCACTACTCAGCAACTACTAACAGTGTTGACTCTATCCAAATGCAAAGCAGAAACCCTTTTCATATCACAGTTGAGTGTCACCATATCACTGAAAGCATGCATACATAGAGCTGTATCTTTTCCTAGTAGCACATACTTAAAAGAAACATACAAATAGATATATACCACTGTTATAATGTGAACGAATCTCCCGATGCATAACACGTGTAAAAATACATATACAAAGGGACGTGTCATTCTTAGTCTCTCGATCTGCTGGCCTTCTAATGTCTGCACACTCTGCACGGCCAGGGACTGTGACAGTTGCCTACACTTATATACAAATATAGCTCACCAGTGTCAAAAGTCCGAGCACAACGTCTGCACGCAACATTTCTTTTTTTTGTTATTGCCCTCAAGTTAATAAAACATGCCTCTTCTAAACACCCACCCCTCCACACTATTTTTCGACAAGTAACAACGTGCAAACGTGCCACATTTTCTTTATGTTGCCCGAATACATTTTGGAACCCAAATTAACCCTGTACCTCTTCAAAACCAGGGAGGACCTGGCCTGGCAGTTCGGGCTGGACTGTTCCCATTGGGCGCAGGGTCAAGACTGATTTGCATATGGCTGGGTCCAAACTGGAATGGCATGGTGAGCAAAAAAACAATGGATTTAGGCCCAGATCTCTGTACTGGGGTGAATGTATGACATTGTTCTGCATTCTGTCCATCAATTGTTCTTTTTGCATTTGTCACCCCGAGTGGGACTGGTATGCCCAGACGTGGGTCCCATGCTCTCCATGCCACTGGAGTCAATCTATCCTGGCTGATGAGGGCTGAAAGCACAAAACCGGTCCTAGGATGCTTGTTTCCAGTCCAGGGAGGACCTGGCCTGGCAGTTCGGGCTGGACTGTTCCCATTGGGCACAGGGTCAAGACTGATTTGTATATGGCTGGGTCCAAACTGGAATGGCAAGCAAATAAAAGATGGATTTAGGCCCAGATCTCTGTACTGGGGTGAATTTATGACATTGTTCTGCATTCTGTCCATCAATTGTTCTTTTTGCATTTGTCACCCCGAGTGGGACGGGTATGCCCAGACGTGGGTCCCGTGCTCTCCATGCCACTGGAGTCAAGCTATCCTGGCTGATGAGGGTGAAAGCCCGAAACCGGTCCTAGGTTGCTTGTTTCCAGTCCAGGGAGGACCTGGCCTGGCAGTTCAGGCTGGACTGTTCCCATTGGGCGCAGGGTCAAGACTGATTTGCATATGGCTGGGTCCAAACTGGAATGGCATGGTGAGCAAAAAAACTATGGCTTTAGGCCCATATCTCTGTACTGGGGTGAATGTATGGCATTGTTCTACATTCTGTCCATCAATTGTTCTTTTTGCCTCTTCAAAACCATATACTGCTTTAAACATGACAAACTACACTTCTTCCTCAAAAACCCCTAAATATATATGGGGTACTTGTTCAGCAACTAGTCACACTCTATGCACATTTTGTAACAAATGAGAAACAGCACACTTCGGCAACACTATATTATTTTAAAAATAATATTTTCAAACTTAAAAATATCGCCTCAAAGACGTAACCACTACTACACAATATATAGCACACGTTATTAATTTGTAACTCACCTCTGTAGTTGGTATGCAGATTTCGAATTTCACAAACGCATGCAATATTTTCTTTCTCAGACAATAAATGTAATTCTAGAATCTCTTCAAGAATAGAACCAGTAATGGCAAAATTTCCATCTCTTTCAGCACATAAATACATGTACATAAGAAATCAAAATCCTTCCTTCATTATTTCAAATTGCAAAACACATTCCTATTGGTTACTCATATTAACCCGCTCTAACTCTCTTCTAAAACGCCCCAAACTGGTTCTCTTATTTTGTGGATTGGACACACCCCAACACTGCCGCATCGCCAAACAGCCTCGAACCCTTACAACAATTCAGAAGCCTATATCTAATAATACTACTGCAAATCTTAAAGAATACACTTCTTCTAGACATACTACTCATTTTCAAAAATTAACTTTAATAGCTTACCAGTTCTAATTAATTTTGCATTTCATATTTTAATACCACAGTTACTTCTACTCCTCCCCCAATCACCTTTTCGCCAATTTCCATACCAACAGTTTCTGCAACATTCAACGGAAGGCTGCAGGTCACAAGTTCACCAAATTTCATCCCAACAGTTTCTGTATCATTCAACGCCATGTGCAGGTCATAAGTTCACCATACTTCATCCTAACAGTTTCTGGAACATTCAACGCCACGTGCAGGTCATAAGTTCACCATTTTTTTAAGTTCAGAACAGTACCTTCCAAATGCAAGTAGCAGGTGTGGTTGCGCTCCGCACGTCTGATCGTATCCTATGTAGTGTACGTTTCAAACATTTTTTATTAACCAATCAGAAACATACTTTTTACGAAAGTAACATGCACCCTAGTTTTCACTACACAATGTTCTTCATCACCCAATCAGTTATCGTTTTCTCAAAAAAAGCTACTTCTCCACCTTTCAACATATCTCTCATGCTACCAACGGACTACATGAGCTACAAACATCTTTTCATTCCTTCCAGCCATACCTTCAAAATGCTAGTATGGATCGTAGGACACAGCTATGTTTTCTGGTGCAAAAGGTATGCTGAACACAGATGTATTAACAAAGACCTAGGTTTACAAAATGTGGACATTAAATGGTTTACACAGAGAGGATTAAAGTGGCACCAATTGTTGCCTTTGGTTAAAACCTCTTTGCATCTCCACCCCCTGACCTCATGATTGTGCACTGTGGTGGCAATCACCTAGGCACATTGACTGGGGTAGGTCTGGAAATGCTCATGAAGGATACCTTTAGACAATTAATGTTGCTTTTGCCTCAAACTGTCTTTGTATACTCCAATATATGCCAAAGACAGAAGTGGAAATGGTTAAATCAATTCTGTCCTCAGATTGAGAAAGCTAGGAAGAATGTCAATAAACCTGTGTCTGCATACCTCAAAGATCACACTTCAATTTTACGTATACCTCCAAACATGTGCTGCACCTCGGAGTGGAGAGGGAGGGAACACCCGTGCCCCCCATATCATTATATTTGCTCCAAGGAAGTGGCGGTCTCCGTGACAGAAGTAAACCCTGCATCATAACTAAACATTGCTCCTGGGAACTGGCCCACCCGGGGGCTTAATTATACAAAGCACTCGACACCGCACTTCGTTTTTCTTTTTCCCGCCGTGATTTCCAGTCCCTACGCGAATCCCACCGAAAACATATTCACGTGCTGCTCCTCGGAGCGGACACGAAGGGAAGACGCGTACCCCCCCCCATATCATTTTATTTGCTCCAAGGAAGTGCCGGTCCCCGTGACAGAAGTAAACCCCGCATCATAACTAAACATTGCTCCCGGGAACTGGCCCACCCGGGGGCTTAATTAAACGAAGCACTCGACACCGCGCTTCGTTTTTCTTTTTCCCGCTGTGATTTCCAGTCCCTATGCGAATCCCGCCGAAAACATATAAAAATGTTTCTTTACGTTCCGACTCCTGTGACACCCACTGACCACCCTAGGAAGCTCACAGTGTTCCTACCCTACTCTCTTCTATTTTTTCCCCCCTTTTCCCCCTACTCGTTTCAACCGACTCACAAAATGGCTGCCAACGCTTCCTAGTTTGAAGTGTTGGCAGCCAATCCCAGGCAAGCTCGTGCTCGTAACGCCTCAGCCAATCAGATCTCACAATTCTCAAATATCGATATCTGTAAATCTTTAAACATCTCAAAAATTACTGAACGGATTTACACCATTTAAACAAAAGCGTGCTTTTGGGACCAAGAGCTATCTCTCTGCCAAATTTGGTGTAATTCCGTTCAGCAGTTCGGGCTGTAGCCGTGTCTGAAGTTTCCTATAAAAATTAACATGGAGAAAACGCGTTTTGGAACCACCCTTTTTTCTCGGCCCCCCCTTCACGATTCACCTCCAAACGTTCAAGACAGGAGCTGACCTAAATGAACAATTAGTTTTGAAACTTTTGTGAAGATTCGTCAAATGGCGCCAAAGTTATTGGCAAAACAAAAAACGCTTTTCCTATGGAAACTAGGTTCTAACTATAACTACCTACTGGCAACCGCCAGTAGGTAATATATATATATATATATATTATCTACTGGCGGTCGCCAGTAGATAGTTATAGTTACAACCTATTATCCATAGGAAATCCGCGACATTCTATTTGAAATAACTCTCTTGCCGGTTGACGTATCTTCGCAAAATTTTCAAACTTTGTGGGGCGCTCCGGTCCGCTCCTACCCTGAAAGTCTCGGGGATTCGTCAGCGGGGGCCGAGAAAAAAGGGGGTCCCAAAACGCGTTTTCCCCATTCATTTTTCCATAGGAAACTTTAGACACGGCTACAGCCCGAACTGCTGAACGGAATTACACCAAATTTGGCAAAGAGGTAGTTCTTGGTTCAGAAAGAACCCTTTTGTTAAATGGTGTAAATCCGTTCAGTAGTTGCTGAGAAAATCAAAAGTAAAAGTACATATATATCTATGGGCACGGAGGATTCGCGCACCCTGAGCGCACCCTGCGCGCACCGTCCCGATCACGAGCTGCATGTTAATTGGCTGTCAGCTGGCTGTCAACATTCCGATTCAGGAAATGTTGGCAGCCATTTTGTCCCTCGGTAGGAAACCTGCTCTCTCTTTCAAAATGCAAACCAATTGCTTTTCCACACGGGGAGCAGCATGTTAGCTGCTCCCCATGTGGAAAAGCCTGGGACTGTGGGGGGATTGGGGACCCCCCCACAGTCTCCAACGTGAGCCCAGGCCCCGGGGGATGGGGTCCCCGGGGCCATAAGTGGCCCGGGAGGGGGGCCACGCAGCCCCCCTCCCCAAAGTTTAAAAATAAATAAATAAAAAAAAATATAAGGGCAAGGCCGTCCCCGAGGGATGGGGTCCCCGGGGCCTTAAATGGCCTGAGGAGGGGGCCACGCAGCCCCCTCCAAATAAAAATATAAAAAAATCGAGGCCATGCCCCGGGGGATGGGGTCCCGGGGCCAATACAGGCCCAGGGAAGGGGGCCACGCGGCCCCTTCCCGTTTTTTTTATAAATTTTAATAAAAAAAGGGGTAAGGCCCTGGGGGATGGGGTCCCCAGGGCCTAAAGATAGGAAAAAGGAAGGGGGCCACACAGCCCCCCTTCAGGGGGAAAAAAAAACGATCGGGCCCGCAGGCCCCGCCCCTTCCTTCACCACTCTGCAAACGCGCCCCTGGCGCGTTTGCAGATGGGAAGTAATTCCCCTTCAATACTGGGGTCCCTGAGGGCCAACTAGCCCACCAGGAACCTCCAGTATGCGCCAGGGGCTGCCTTGCAGAGAGGTGTACAGAGGCCACGCCCTTTTACACCTCTCTGCAACGCAGCTCTGTGGCGCTTAATGGAGGTAGCTGGTGGGCTAGTTGCACCCCAGGGACCCTCAGGATTCAAGGGGAGTTAATCCCCCGACTTAAAACGCGCCACGGGGCGCGTTTGCACAGTGGTGAAGGGAGGGGCGGGGCTTCAGGTGACATGTGTGCAAACAGGCCCCGTGGCGCGTTTTAAGATGGGGAATTAAATCCCCTTCAATCCTGAGGGTCCCTGGGGGCCAACTAGCCCAACAGGTACATCCAGAAAGCGCCACAGAGCTGCGTTGCAGAGAGGTGTAAAAGGGGTGTGGCCTCTCTACACATCTCTGCAACGCAGCCCCTGGCGCATACTGGAGGTTCCTGGTGGGCTAGTTGGCCCGTAGGGACCCTCATGATTCAAGGGGACTTAATCCCCCAACTTAAAACGCGCCACGGGGCGCGTTTGCACAGATGTCACCTCAGGCCCCGCCCCTCCCTTCACCATTGTGCAAATATTCCTCTAAAATCTGCCGAACTACGAATTCCGATTTACTCACCTGTTATCAGGAGAGACCTCAGTGCTGTATCTTTCAGCCCAGTACTGGTCCTGAAAAGTAATTTTAACCGTACTTACCAGTAACTTGAATTTCCTTCCATAGGCTAACATTGACTGTTTTCACTTGGAAATTCTTCTAAGTGTGGAGTTTTGGAACTTTAAAATATTCCTCTAAAATCAGCCGAAATACGAATTCCGATTTACTCACCTGTTATCAGGAGAGACCTCAGTGCTGCATCTTTCAGCCCAGTACTGATCCTCAAAAGTAATTTTAACCGTACTTACCAGTAACTTGAATTTCCTTCCATAGGATATCATTGCCTGCTTTTTGCTGAAAAAGTTTCTAAGTGTTGATTTTTGAAACATACAAATATTCCTCTAAAATCAGCCGAAATACGAATTCCGATTTACTCACCTGTTATAAGGAGAGACCTCAGTGCTGTATCTTTCAGCCCAGTACTGGTCCTGAAAAGTAATTTTAACCATACTTACCAGTAACTTGAATTTCCTTCCATAGTCTTACATTGACTGGTTTCACTTGGAAATTCTTCTAAGTGTCGATTTTTGAAACATACAAATATTCCTCTAAAATCAGCCGAAATACGAATTCCGATATACTCACCTGTTATAAGGAGAGACCTCAGTGCTGTATCTTTCAGCCCAGTACTGGTCCTGAAAAGTAATTTTAACCGTACTTACCAGTAACTTATATTTTCTTCCATAGGAATCCATTGTCTGGTTTTCAGCAGAAAAGTTTCAAAGTGTCGATTTTCACAAACTACAAATATTCCTTAAAAATCGCCTGTATGACTTAAACGCATTCTTTCAACTGTTTACAGGAGATGCACCAGTGCTGGAACCAGGATCCAACACTGAGTAAGAAAAAGTAATGATAACAGTTTTTACCTGCTAAGTGAATTTCCTTCCATAGGATAACATTGGTGATTCTATGAGAAAAAGTTTCTAAGTGTCAACTTTTAAAATACAATAATATTCCTTAAAAATCACGACTGTAACCAAAACGCTTTTACTCAACTGTTTACAGGAGATGTACCAGGACTGAATCTAGGATCCAGTCCTGTGGTTAGAAAAGTAATCCATAAAGTAACTAATTGCATTTAACTAGAAATTCACATTGAGCTGAATGTTGCATTGTGTTTGAAAATGTGTTGCCCATTGCAACAACTGTAACTACTGTACTTAAAAGTCTATTGCCTATGTGCAAAGTATTTAAACTAAAGTAATTCATTCTGAGAAAGTATTTTTTGTAATGTAATGTATAATGTAATTACAATGTAATTTAAAAAATAAAATATGTAAAAGAAATTGTTTCTAAAAATGTAGTAAATCAGTATGAAAAAAATTAATATAAAAATTAATACATTTAAAAAATGTCATTTCAAAAACCTTTGAAATTCACTGAAAAAACCGTAGGTTTCAGGCACGTTATAGTTACAAATTAGCATTTAAAAAACCTTTGAAATTCACTGAAAAAACCATAGGTTTCAGACACGTTATAGTTAGAAATTAGCATTTAAAAAACCTTTGAAATTCACTGAAAAAACCATAGGTTTTAGGGACAGTTATAGTTACAAATTAGCATTTAAAAAACCTTTGAAATTCACTAAAAAACCATAGGTTTCAGATATGTTATAGTTACAAATTAACATTTAAAAAACCTTTGAAATTCACTGAAAAAACCATAGGTTTTAGGGACAGTTATAGTTAGTTGGACATTTCACTCGTACAAAACCCGTGAAATTCCCCGTTATAGTTAGTTCAGCTAACTATAACTCGCGCCCGCAATGCACTGCTGATGACGTCACATATTACATCACTCATGACATGGTCAGTGACATCACTGATGACATCACTGATGACATCTCAAATGACATCACTGATGACATCATCCACGTGATAATCTGATGCAGCTCCTCACACCCTAATATAACCTTTGATACACCCAATCTAAATTACAGACTGCCATTCGCAAAAATATAGACACTCCAACACCAATAACTACATACCCACTCACTGATTCTTAGGTCTACACACACACATCCACTCACTCACCCGTACAGTCACTCATACTTATGGTCACTCAGTACAGGACTATCATATGCACTCTTACTCCTATATAGACACTCAAACACCGCCACTCATCCATAGAGGTACTCACACATCTAGTCAGTCATGCAAATAATTAAACACACTGCCATTTACTCACCTATACAGTTATACACACACCAGCTCACTTAATCATACAAATACTAGCACATTGTTACGCTCTTATACAATCACTGATACAAGCACACACTCATCCATACAGCCACTATCACAATCACTCACTCTCGCTTATAGCTATTTATATACTCCAACACACATATATACTGGCTTTCACATATGTAGTTACTCACACATGTACCACTGGGACATACATTCACTCACTAACACACTCTTACACACACTTACCCACCCATACAGTCTATCACAGATGCACTCTTGAAACCATCCACCCAGTGAATCACCCACTCACACATCTATGCACAGAGTCGCACACACCCCACCCACACAAACACTCAGGCACCCATACAGATACTCAGACAACCAATCAATAACTCATATAGACACTCATGTAGCTATTCACAAACCCATGCAGCCACTTACACAGCAACAGACAGACGGATACAGACATTCACCCAGTTTAGTCACTAACCCATGCATTCAGTAAGATACGTTAAATCACTCACTTATAGAGTCAGTCACGCACCTACTAAATCATCCATACAGACACTTACACACCCACTCATTCTTCAATACGTCTTTTCCTATATATATTAAAAATATTTAAACTTTACAGAAACACACAGTCACTGGATGATGTCATCAGTGATGTCATTTGAGATGTCATCAGTGATGTCATCAGTGATGTCACTGACCATGTCATGAGTGATGTAATATGTGACGTCATCAGCAGTGCATTGCGGGGCGCGAGTTATAGTTAGCTGAACTAACTATAACGGGGGAATTTCACGGGTTTTGTACGAGTGAAATGTCCAACTAACTATAACTGTCCCTAAAACCTATGGTTTTTTCAGTGAATTTCAAAGGTTTTTTAAATGCTAATTTGTAACTATAACATATCTGAAACCTATGGTTTTTTCAGTGAATATATATATATATATATACTACACGTTTGCGGTTGGGGAAACACTCCATATCTTTATTTCCTCAAGCTGCACAGCAGAAAATTCACATATACATCTGCCTGGTGGCATTGCAAATATCCAAAGTTGCAACGAGATGTATTTTGGCTGATCTGACAGCCTTTCTCAATCAAAGCAAATCACCATTTTATGTTCCTCATTAAATACCTCACAGTCATTGCACATGGAAAAAACACTTCCCGCTTGCAGTCATTACTTGTAATTAACATATTAGAGTCCCAAACACTGTTGGCTTATAAAAGTTTTCAAAAGTTTTCAAATTACGCCTGTAATAGGACAGTGTTCAAATTTATAGCATCCGGAATTACATATTCTCATTTCATTTTATGACCGCAGCACAGTGACATTCATACACAGGTCCAAAAATGGCTTTCCAATTAATCCAGTGCTGCCCCTTCATCAAAGAAAGTTTTTTTAGATAAAATTCTGACCAGAGTGCAGCATGTTCCCCATTCTCATGCTCTGCCAGTGCCATTTTGCGGTGCCCTGCTCCTGGCATCGGTTCAATCAAAGGGCAACAAGACAGGCTTCTCGCAGAAAGGCGCCGTCCCTGCCAGGAGAGTCACCTGGACCCTCATTACCGAACCTCTCCCTCTGCCCCAGCTCTGGGGTCGATTCCGATTCGGGCCGGAAAAAGCACCGATTGACTCGGATCCGGAAATAATACCGACCGACACGTACCTATGGCGCCCGACACGCCAAGTACGATGCAAGGCGTGAAAAATCCGACCGACACGTACCGAACCCAAGTCGACCGACCGAGCCGCACGGAAAACAGCAATCCGGCCGGAAAAACACGTGAATCCAACCGACCGGCATGCACCCGGAACAAATCCGACCGAAACGTACACGCGAACTCCAAACCGCAAAGTACGATGCAAGGCGCGAAAACCACGAGCGAGTCGGACGGAGGCCAAGCCGTACGACCGACACGCATACAAAACCGAGCCGAAGCAACACAAAACACCGCGACCGACGCGTACGCAGCATAGAAAACTGCACAAACACAGCGTGAACGAAACGGAGAAGACCGTACGAGACAAATGCAGGGTCCGACTCGGTCACAAGAACGTTTCCAACATACACAGACAGTACAAAGGAAAATTCACCCAAAAAAAGGCCAAACAAGCAATTACCAAGCCAATAAATACTGGGGGTGGGGACAGAGAACAAAGACACACCCACAACTCCACCCATATAAAGGACACAAATCACAACCATGAGCCTTTGCAAATGCCATTCCACTGCCAGCACCCAAGAGAAAGCAACCACACACCCACAGCTCATCCCTCACACAAGCCACACACCATCAGCACACCAACAAATACCTACCTCACATACACCCAGCAAAACACACACTCACACACCCTCACCTGCACACCAACACACACATCACTCACCATCACCACCCATCACCATGCCCCCAAGAAGAATCCCAAGTTCCTAGATTGTGAATTGGAAGTCATGGTAGACGAGATCCTCAGGGTAGAGCCACAGCTGTTTGGCACACTGGTCCAACAGACCCCCATCTCCCAGAAAACCAAGATGTGGGAGAGGATCATCAACAGGGTGAACGCACAATCACCATGTCGGTGCACAAAGAGCGACATCCAGAACAGGTGGTATGACGTGCGCAGGAGGGTACGGGACCTGCTCAAGAAAGACTACATCAACAGCCAATACACCGGCAGTGGCCCTCCTGCCAAGCCAATATACCTCAGGCCCTGGGAGGAGAAGGTGCGGGCCATCCTTCCGCCAGTAACCGTATATGGACTAGAGGACATCCCAGAGCCTGGTGAGTACACAACAAATGTACACAATATACTGCCACAAAACACACACATCACTGTCAAGGGGAGAGGCAAACCATGCACTCATAGCAATTACACAGCAACCAGAACAGAATCATCCCAAAATGTGTATGTCAGTCAGATAAACACAACACATGCCATCAAAAAAGTCACATCCAACTGTGCCAACACATGTACAAACACAACTACAACTACAGCTAGGCAGTGGCACAAATAGAACTAACAAACACATCCAGACATGTAGCCACCACAACAACACCAACACACAGTGAAGACCACTCAAAGGAAGGAATTCTGTGTATGCTGGCCAAGTCAGTGTAGCCAATAGCATCATGGGAGTCGCAGTCACACATATTGCCCCCCACAACTGTCCCATCAACACCACCATGAACCATGCGCACATCACAGGGAGTGGAGAAGGACTCACAAGATGGCTGACACTGGCAACTGCTGTGGTGAGCACAAGGCCCTGTTGGCAACTGTGCACCAACAAACAGCAGGACACCACTGACTGACATCCTGAGAGACAACTTCCACTCCCTGCAATGCAAGCACGTTCCATGGTGGGATATCTGGCTAGCTGGGTGGGAAGGAGGACTTGCAGCACTGACCATAGTCACAAGCACCTCCCCTCACACACACCCCAACACAAACTCCACAGAACCCACCTGGTAGAATGCAATGCCCCCCATCCTAACACAAGATCCCACAAAGAACCACCACCCTGGGTTATGTTGTGTGAAGCACAGGGCCACTCTTGGGACTTTTAGCCAAACAACTGCCAGGACAACACTCCCAGCCATCCTGTCAGCACAGCCAGCCCACCCCACAGGGAAGCAGAGTCAAAAGGAAGGAAGCATGGGCATGCTGGGAAGGGGGTGGAGGCAATAGCATGATGGGAGTCGTAGTCACAGCTCTACATCCCCCACCACATGGCCCAGCAAGCTCACACTCACGCATGCACATCCCACAGAGAGTGGAAAGGCCCATCAAAGATGTCTGACACTGTTGCTGTGTCGTGGGGAGCACAAGGGCATGCTGGGTACTGCACACCAACCAACAGCAGGACACCACTGTCAGCCATCTTGCCATTGCTCTCACACCCACACACACTGAACTCCCCACAAAAGCAAGTAAGTATGGGAATGCTGGGAAGTGGGGTGGAGGCAATAGCATGATGGGAGTCGTAGTCACAGACATAGCTCACCCCCACAACTGTCCCATCAACACCACCCTGAACCATGCTCACATCACAGGGATTGGAGAAGGACTCACAAGATGGCTGACACTGGCTACTGCTGTGGGGAGCACAAGGCCCTGCTGCCAACTGTGCACCAACAAACAGCAGGACACCACTGACTGACATCCTGAGAGACAACTTCCACTCCCTGCAATGCAAGCACGTTCCATGGTGGGATATCTGGCTAGCTGGGTGGGAAGGAGGACTTGCAGCACTGACCATAGTCACAAGCACCTCCCCTCACACACACCCCAACACAAACTCCACAGAACCCACCTGGTAGAATGCAATGCCCCCATCCTAACACAAGATCCCACAAAGAACCACCACCCTGGGTTATGTTGTGTGAAGCACAGGGCCACTCTTGGGACTTTTAGCCAAACAACTGCCAGGACAACACTCCCAGCCATCCTGTCAGCACAGCCAGTCCACCCCACAGGGAAGCAGAGTCAAAAGGAAGGAAGCATGGGCATGCTGGGAAGGGGGTGGAGGCAATAGCATGATGGGAGTCGTAGTCACAGACATAGCTCACCCCCACAACTGTCCCATCAACACCACCCTGAACCATGCTCACATCACAGGGAGTGGAGAAGGACTCACAAGATGGCTGACACTGGCTACTGCTGTGGGGAGCACAAGGCCCTGCTGGCAACTGTGCACCAACAAACAGCAGGACACCACTGACTGACATCCTGAGAGACAACTTCCACTCCCTGCAATGCAAGCACGTTCCATGGTGGGATATCTGGCTAGCTAGGTGGGAAGGAGGACTTGCAGCACTGACCATAGTCACAAGCACCTCCCTTCACACACACCCCAACACAAACTCCACAGAACCCACCTGGTAGAATGCAATGCCCCCCATCCTAACACAAGATCCCACAAACAACCACCACCCTGGGTTATGTTGTGTGAAGCACAGGGCCACTCTTGGGACTTTTAGCCAAACAACTGCCAGGACAACACTCCCAGCCATCCTGTCAGCACAGCCAGCCCACCCCACAGGGAAGCAGAGTCAAAAGGAAGGAAGCATGGGCATGCTGGGAAGGGGGTGGAGGCAATAGCATGATGGGAGTCGTAGCCACTGATATTGGTCACCCCCACAACTGTCCCATCAACACCACCCTGAACCATGCTCACATCACAGGGAGTGGAGAAGGACTCACAAGATGGCTGACACTGGCTACTGCTGTGGGGAGCACAAGGCCCTGCTGCCAACTGTGCACCAACAAACAGCAGGACACCACTGACTGACATCCTGAGAGACAACTTCCACTCCCTGCAATGCAAGCACGTTCCATGGTGGGATAACTGGCTGGCTGGGTGGGTGGGAAGGAGGACTTGCAGCACTAACCATAGTCACAAGCACCTCCCCTCACACACACCCCAACACAAACTCCACAGAACCCACCTGGTAGAATGCAATGCCCCCCATCCTAACACAAGATCCCACAAAGAACCACCACCCTGGGTTATGTTGTGTGAAGCACAGGGCCACTCTTGGGACTTTTAGCCAAACAACTGCCAGGACAACACTCCCAGCCATCCTGTCAGCACAGCCAGCCCACCCCACAGGGAAGCAGAGTCAAAAGGAAGGAAGCATGGGCATGCTGGGAAGGGGGTGGAGGCAATAGCATGATGGGAGTCGTAGTCACAGACATAGCTCACCCCCACAACTGTCCCATCAACACCACCCTGAACCATGCTCACATCACAGGGAGTGGAGAAGGACTCACAAGATGGCTGACACTGGCTACTGCTGTGGGGAGCACAAGGCCCTGCTGCCAACTGTGCACCAACAAACAGCAGGACACCACTGACTGACATCCTGAGAGACAACTTCCACTCCCTGCAACACAAGCACGTTCCATGGTGGGATAACTGACTGGCTGGGTGGGTGGGAAGGAGGGCCGGCTGTCAACCAAACACAACCAATGCAGACCATGTTCACACCCCAAAAAATACATAGAAATGCCCAAATAATGCAGGACAATGTGCCACACCAATATCAACCCCTGACTGTGACGACTTAGGACAATGCAATGTACAGGCCCGCACCCAGAGGCACAGTCACAACTGTCATGTGTGTCAACCATTGATGCCTGCAGAAACATAACATACATTGTTTGTGTCTCCCAAAAACAGGTGATGATGGGGACACAGCAGCAGACGCTGAGGAGTCCCAGTCCCAGGCTCAAGAGGATGCGGAGCTCACTGGCGTCGTACAGCCTCTGTCCTCCTCGGACGATGAAGACCAACCTGGCACATCCGGTGCAAGTCAACATGCAGCACCAGCAGGACCACCAGCTGCAGCACCAGCAGGACCACCAGCTGCACCCCCTGCACCCACCCCTCCAACGACTGTCACCACAAATACCATCCCTGCCGACATGGACAGAACAAGGAGCAACACCAGCACAGGGACCCTGGACCAACCTGGGGCCATGGACACCACCACCACCACCAACCCCCAAGGTGGACCAGGGTTATGTGTGCGTGCCACTGCACACACTGCACATGTCAGCAGGGGTGGTGGGAGGGGTGGGAGACAGAGGTCGCTGCTTGCAGACGTTGCTGGTGTGCATGATGACCCACAACTGGTACGCATAGCTGATGCGTACCAGTCCAGCACCGGAGACCTCAGCCAGGTAGTGGGGCTCCTCAGAGACATGAAACAGCAGCAGGCTGCCCATCATGCCCGTTTGGACTCCCACATGTCCCACGTGGAGTCACACATGTCCCGCGTGGACTCACACATGTCCCGCGTGGAGTCCAAGTGGGATGCACTGCATGAGATGACGGCGGTGCACAGGGACATTTTACAATGCCTCCGCCAGATGAACAGCAACGAGTCCACACCTCCCTGTGTGCCAACAACATCTGGTGCCGAACAAACTGCAACTGCCACAGGGAGGGAGGATGACTCTGGCGGAGAGTCCCCTGCACCGCAACAGCCTGTACTTGAGGGGCCCCCCCCAAGAAGAGGGGTCGTCCGAGGAGGGGAAAGTGAGAGGCCGATGGCCAAGCGCAACTCCCAGGAAGCCTGAACCTGTTCTGGATGTTCGCCTTTGTGCACAGACTGTTCACCCTGTTGACGGCAACACTACTCCCACACATTGCATGGGGAGTACAAGTTGGACCAATGTGTCAGACAACTGTGGCCCCGATACTGGGGATCCTGTCTACCAGGACTTTCAATTCACCTAGGAACTTCGGATTGCAAGATTTATGTACAGCACTACCCATCCTATGCACTATTCACACAAATGTATCACAATAAACACACTAATACACCATACTTGCCTCTGTTGTTGACCGAGTAGTAGTGCTTGCGGTTCCTGTAGGCCTGCTCCTGGGCCTGTGGTGGTACCAAAGCCACATGTGTCCCATCAATGGAGCCAATGACATGCGGCATCCTCCCCAGGGCATAAAAGTCACTCTTCACGTCAGTGAGTCGTCGCAGTCTAGGGAAATAGATGTACCGGTTCAGGAATAGCAACATTGCCGCCAAAACATCGCGGAGCACACGGCTCAACATGGTCTTTGACATCCCACCAGCAGTCGCCACAGTATGTTGGAAGGTACCGGTGGCAAAGAAGTGTAGGGCTGCCATCACCTTCACCTTGGGGGTCAGCGCTGTAGGATACGGCCGGCCAGGCTGCAAATGTGGGGACAACTGCACTGCCAAATCCTCAATCAGCTGCCTGGTGAAGCGGTACCGTCGGATGCTGTCCCGTTCCACCATCGTTGCCAGGTCTGGGAATGGTCGATGGACAGCAGGAGCCCTGCAGTGCAGAGGAGAAGTAAGCAAGATTGTCAGTCACCCCACATAAGCGGCATTGAACACACTCAATACCCCAACATACATCATTATGAGGCACAACTACATGAAGTGTGCAGTTCCGGAAGGACATGTATGGTACATACATGGCCAACATCTGTCAACACGGTCCAACAGGTGGCATCAATTAGTCCCAGGTTGGCCCATTGGATATCATGAGGTCGTGTCACAGTTCCCATCTCCTGCTGCCGTGTCACAATAACCCCCCACAGTGACATGTGAGGACAGATGTGCCCCAGGCACCACAGCTCAACGACAGGTACATTCCCAGGGACCCTGTATTGCCACATGGACACAGGCATTACATGGAGTATCATGTATACACCACAGCAAAACAACCATGACCCCCACAGGTAGTGGCCCCACTTGCCACGGCAGGACAGACATGGACGTCTGTGACACACACACGCACAACATCAAAGTCCATGCACACACAACCTGGATGTGGAGACTGTCTCCCATTGTGCACATGAAATCAGAGACATTGTAAACACTACATGCACAAAGACTGTGGAGGACCATCACTATTGTGCCACTGGGACACCCTGGCTCAAACATACCGTCCCAAATGGGACTCACGGGGTATGTGACATGACATACACATACACCACCGTGAAATGTGACCATGGCACATGCACAGATATGAACAGTTGCACATCACAGTGGTCATGTACACGTAACACCCAGGATCCTGTCCCCATGAACACGTGCACAGCCTGGGGGTGGCTGCCCACAGGTGACACCCACAGGACAACATGTACACCAACATACACACAATAGGAAATGCAGCCTTACATGCCTTATAATAAAGTTTGGACAGGCTGTCGTGATGTAGGTGTGCCCCTCACTCCCTGGGAGCTATCTGTGGCTGGCATATGTCCATCTGAGACAGGCATGCTGACATATGCCAGTCACATGTACAGTGATGCGTTGTACTGCAATGGACCGATCGGTGCCCCGGCCGGCCCAATGCATTCAATGTGTGCGGGTACGCGTTGTACCCCTGTACGCGTTGTACTGCAATGGACCGATCGGTGCCCCCGGCCGGCCCATTGCATTCAATGTGTGCGGGTACGCGTTGAACTGCAATGGACCGATCTGTGCCCCGGCCGGCCCATTGCATTCAATGTGTGCGGGTACGCGTTGTACCCTGTACGCAGTTGTACTGCAATGGACCGATCGGTGCCTCCGGCCGGCCCATTGCATTCAATGTGTGCGGGTACGCGTTGTACCCTATGCACGCGTTGTACTGCAATGGACCGATCGGTGCCCCGGCCGGCCCATTGCATTCAATGTGTGCGGGTACGCCGTTGTACCCCTGTACGCGTTGAACTGCAATGGACCGATCGGTGCCCCGGCCGGCCCATTGCATTCAATGTGTGCGGTACGCGTTGTACCCCTGTACGCGTTGTACCCCTGTACGCGTTGTACTGCAATGGACCGATCGGTGCCCCGGCCGGCCCATTGCATTCAATGTGCGCGGTACGCGTTGTACCCCTGTACGCGTTGTACTGCAATGGACCGATCGGTGCCCCCGGCCGCCCATTGCATTCAATGTGCGCGGTACGCGCGTTATACCCCTGTACGCGTTGAACTGCAATGGACCGATCGGTGCCCCCGGCCGGCCCATTGCATTCAATGTGTGCGGGTACGCGTTGTACCCCTGTACGCGTTGAACTGCAATGGACCGACCGGTGCCTCCGGCCGCCCATTGCATTCAATGCGCGGGTACGCGTTGTACCTCTGCACGCGTTGTACTGCAATGGACCGATCGGTGCCCCGGCCGCCCATTGCATTCAATGTGTGCGGGCACGCGTTGTACCCCTGTACGCGTTGTACTGCAATGGACCGATCGGTGCCCCGGCCGGCCCATTGCATTCAATGTGTGCGGGTACGCGTTGTACCCCTGTACGCGTTGAACTGCAATGGACCGATCGGTGCCCCGGCCGGCCCATTGCATTCAATGTGTGCGGGTACGCGTTGTACCCCTGTACGCGTTGAACTGCAATGGACCGATCGGTGCCCTCGGCCGGCCCATTGCATTCAATGTGTGCGGGTGCAGCGTTGTACCCCTGAACGCGTTGAACTGCAATGGACCGATCGGTGCTCCGGCGGCCCATTGCATTCAATGTGTCGGGTACGCGTTGTACCCCTGTACGCGTTGTACCCTGTACGCGTTGTACCCTGTACGCGTTGTACTGCAATGGACCGATCGGTGCCCCCGGCCGGCCCATTGCATTCAATGTGTGCGGGTACAGCGTTGTACCCCTGTACGTGTTGTACCGCAATGGACCGATCGGTGCGCACCCATTGACAATGGGCTTGCCTGGCAACGGACGCTGTTTCGAATTTCGAACGAGTCGGTTGCTGGAAAATCAGTTGGTCACCCACAACAATGTTGCAAAATCATGTATGTCATGAAGTTGAAGATTTGAAGGATGCTGTGGGCGTGTTTTGGTGCTGCTATTCAATGGATTGGCCAGATTCAGAAGATGCAAACGACTTGGACCTATCACTTTGGACACAAGGGACAGTATCTGCCTCTCCAGCACATATATATTGCTGGCTGTTCCCCTGAGAGCTCACTTGCCTGCACTACATGCTCCAGGACGACATCTGCCACTGCACTGCTGCTGTCTCTGCCCCTCTGGACCCTGAAATGGCACGTACTGTGGAGAGAGCCCCAGCCTTCAGCCTTGAAGAGAACCAGGCCCTGCTGGACAGCCTACTTCCACAGTACAGCAAGCTGTATGGGACACCAGGGGAGCAGGTGAGTGTTCTGTGCACTGCCTTTCTGAATGTGCATTTTGTCTGACTAGCAAGGCTGAAAGTCTGCACGCCACTGGCTAGCAGGCTCACTGAGTAGTTGTCACCCCCCATAGTGTGTAGTGACATGCACTGGACAGGTATGGTGCAGTGACAGTGCATTTGAACAAGGTTTTACTTCCCATGCAATGATACCATGTAGTGACGTCTGGCAAACTGTCCATGGGCAGCTTTGCACTGCCTGTGTACATCATGTGCCCCTGTGATTGAGACATGTATATACAACTGTGTCATGCACGGATATGTTGCATGTGTAGTAATGGCCTTTTCACTTTGTCATCCTGACAGGTTAATGCCCATCGGAAGCAGGAGATCTGGAAGGACATCGTCCGGGCCGTCCGGTCCGTGGGGGTCTACAAGCGCCGGATCCGCAACTGCCAGAAGAGGTGGCAGGACCTTCGGGGCTGGACCCGGAGGATTGCACGGGTCCAGCTGAAGCTGTCGCCTCCTCGCAGGAGGGGCGGAACACGGACCCTGACCCCCACATGCTCCAGATCCTGGCGGTGGTGTTTCCAGACCTGGATGGGCAGCTGAAGGCCAGACAGCAGCAAGGAGGGGGTGAGTCAAAGACTGCACTGTGAACTCTGTATTACATGCTTTGTGCCCTCCTCTGGCCTGGTTCAACTGCCACAGTGCAGCAGTCATGTTGTCCAGGAGCCATGTCCCTCTATTGTGCACTGCCCACGGCTCATCTGATACCCAGGTGTGGCCCTTACATTCAGGGAATTGTGTCACTTGGGACTGTGTCCTTGCAGTTTGCTTCACTAAAGGTGGGGGACAGCATCTGTTTCCCTAACTCTGTTGTGGGCATCATGGGTGGGTCCATTGTTCACACAACGCCTGTGTTCGGACATGTGATCTGCGTGTTGCTTTGATATGCGGTCCACTTGCTGAGCCACCACATGTGCCTGGGGTATGTGGCACACGCCCATGCAGCGGTTGGGAACAATGTTTGGGCCCCAGGAGTGTGCAGATTACGTGTGTCACACATACATAGCCAGCTATCCACTGTCCAGGGCACATCCCTCATTCATGTGGAGCAGGACAGTCATGCCTACTCCAGGCCATGCAATGCACTCTGTACTCCCACTCCCGTGTATCAGCTGACACATTGTGCACAGTGATTTGACCCCTCAGGTGTCTGCCTCTGTGTCAGTGTGCTGTGGATTAGTTGCCAGGACTGCTGGGGTGTTTCTTGGTAGGGGCTCAGCATGCCCCTGGAGATGTGACCATAGGAGACGATACTTGTGTGTCACATAGGTGTTTGATCAGCTGCCCGTGCAGACTGGGGTATGCGAATGTGAAGTTCAGGCAGCTGTTCCCCATTCACAGCAAATTGTGAGGGGCTCAGTTTCAGAGGGTAGTGTCACAGGTCTCCCATATGTCCAATAGGTATGACCTGGACAGATGAGGGTTAAGATGATGTGTTGTGTGGGGGATGTACATGTGCACTTGTGCAGCTCCAGGACTTGCATTCCCCATGACCTACTATTGTGACACAGTGCATAGTGTTGTTGTCTGGCTGCCAAGTCATACATCACTGAGACAGTGATGTATGACTTAGCAGTCATGCCTCTGCCATGGCATGTGTCAACTTATTGGTGGTCCTGCAGGGGAGTGACATGTGCTACATGCACACCATTGTGGCGATGGCTATCAGGACATGGGTGCATCATGGTGTCTGTCGCTGGTATGCATCACATGCATTTCCTATTTGACTCTGGGCGTCCCTTTCATCCGGAAACCTGTACTGACTCAGTGGCAAGAGCTGTGATGTGTGCATGTCCACATGCCACACCGTGTCCTCTGCACTGTCCAATTACTGTGTACTTGGTGCATGTGTCCACACTGGGGTGTTGCAATCCAACAGACACCAGACAGATGGGTGCAAGGCCATGTGGGATGTGAGTGCCATGCTTGGCATCAGACTGACAATTGGCTTCTCCTGTTCAGTTAGGGCACTTTTAGCAATGTACAACTAATGATGCCAGGGCTTGCTCTGTAATGTGCTGTGCTCACAGTGGTGTGTGCGTTTGGTGCAGGTGACTGATGTCTGTCTGTTTCCCCATTGTTTGCAGATACATCCACGGCCACGGAAGGGGACAGCTCCACGGACCAGGAGAAGCCAGAGAGCCAGACTGGGTCAGCAGCCGAGGAGTGGTCGGAGGGACCCAGTGGCACGGAGGGCGAGGGGAGCTACACCGAGGAGTCCTCAGCACCATCCACCTCAGCTGAGGACCAGAGCAACTCGGAGGATGACTCCCTTGTGGAGGCGGGTGTCAGCAGCCACCACACCCCAGCTAGTGTTGCTGTCCCCGCCACCACCAGCACCACCACCGCCCTCCCATCGGCTCCCATTCCCCAGGTCCGTGGAGGCTCCCATGTTCGGGAGCGTGTCTCCTTTGGGCCAGGCACCGCACCCCCTGCCCCTGTGTCCCCTGCTGCCCTGAGTGAGGAGTCTGTGTACCTCCTTCGCCAGCTCCATGTAGGGCAGACAGCCATGCTGAGTGTCCTCCATGCGCACACCGCACTGTTGACTCAGCTGGTGTCGTTCATGGAGGGCATCTCATCGGGCATGTCTGACCTACAGAGGGGCAATAGGTCCATGGACTCCTCCCTGACGGCAGCAGTGTCCCTCCTCAGACAGTCCCTCACCCCTCCTGCCTCTGCTCCATCCACACTCCCCAGCACCTTACCCGTCCCAAGCACACACACACCGGCACAGGCACACACCAGCACACACACATCCAGCACACAGACACACACGCCACAAACAAAACGCACACGCACGCACAGTCAGGGGACTGAAACCAGACTCACGGGATGGGGCCCTGGTACACACACACGCATCCATGGGCACTGCGCAGTCCTCAGTTGCCTCTCCCTCCAAAGCACCCTCCCTTGCCTCACCTGCAACCCAAAGACCCAGCGCCTCTTCCTCAGTGACCTCGGCCTCTTCCCCTCCGATCCAGCTGCTCCAGCATCCAGGGGGAAGAGGAAGCTCCCCCACACGGAGCAGAGTGCCCCTCGTCCCCGGACACCCTCCCCCAGGCGCAGACAGACTGAGGCCCCCACGCGCAAGTCCCCCCGGAGTGGTAAGAGCAAGACCCCGCCGCCACCCTGCAGCTCAAGCACCAGGTCTCCTTCCTCCATCCCTCAGGCCCCCACTCCACAGGTGCCCCCACCACACCCTGCCCCAGGTTCCCCCACCCACAGATATACCATCCCCAAGAGGCTCCGGCCTTCTCCCCCTGCCACTTGCTCTCCCGGCACCACACCCCCCGCTGCGCTTGTCTGTGCCACTGATGTGGTGAGGGTGTCCTCCCCCTCTGTCCAGCCCACCTTGCCTGTTCCCCATTCTCCTCCCCTGGTGGTAGGCACTGCAGTGGAGTCCACTACCACCCTGTCTGACTTGGGCACTGCAGTGGCGGACCTGTCCACTCCATCTGCAGGGTCCACTGCAGTCGTGCCGGCACCCACAACATCTGAGCCATGCCCCCCAGTTGTGCCGGCACACACCATGTCAGACACCTCCACTGCAGTTGTCAGTGGCTCTCCAGCACCCACCACCCCTTCCCTGCTTCCTCCTGGTGAGCCCTGATCCTGTCCCTGCGGTGCCTGGCCTACCCCCGGTTGCCCCTCCTAGTGGATTGTCCCTGGTTTTGTGCAGGCATGTGTAGGGTGGCATCTGCCACTGTCACCCACTTGTGACTTTGTTGATGGACTGGCCATTGGCCTTTGTTTATGTTCTACCGGACTTCTACTTTTAATGCCACATATGCTGAATAAAGCAACTTTCTGTTCTCTAGTGCTTTTGCTTCTGATGTACATGATGTTGATGATGCTAACCATGCCCTTGCTGCAGTGATGGTGATATTTGGTCTCATGATAATGAGGTGTTACTGTGCAGGAACCCATGTGGTCCAGGGGGAATGTGTCCTATCCTGTGGTGTATCCATGTCATCCATAGCAGCATCTGAGGGTGTCATGTGTTCAGTATTTGGCAATGGGATTTCCTACTTAGATTGGCAATTTCACATCTGTGGCTTCCACCCCTGCACATCTGTTGTGCCTGCCATTGTTCAATTCGTCTACTTCCCTGACCGTGTGGCCATCTCCAGTGGACATGCAGGTTTGGGCATCAATGGGGAAGGACTCATCTGTGTTGTCAGTGCAACATTGCTATACAAGTGTGTTGGATCTGTGCTGATGATTCCGTTGGCACTTCCATGACCAGGCGGATGTGACGGGAGCCCTCATTTGGTGCTAATTGTTGATTGTGTGACCAAGTGCTCAGCTGACATGATGGGGCCCTACTGAGGCAACATATGGCACAGCTTTCCTCACACAGGAGTGGAGTCCCCTCATGGCAGTGTGTACTCCTGTGACATTGCCTGCGCCCAAGGTGTGTGTTGTATGTGCATGTCTGTGTGTTCACTTCCGTTTAGCTGTGCATGCTGTGATCCCTAGTGTTGTACCTGTTTGTGATGCTAGCTGAGTTGAGCTATGTTCCCCCAAAGTCTTCTCCCTGGGTTCTCTGTGATGTGGGTGCATGGCACATTACTGGTCATCAGGGTATCACCCATAGGTGTGTTTGCTGTCAGGGCTGAGTTTGTGTGCCGACGCAGATGGGTCACAGTCAGGTTTCCCCTTGGCACTTGTTGTTTGCCCTTGTCATGTGATTTCCAGTTTGTGTTATCTTTCAGTGATTGTGACACGTTGTGTGTGTGACTGCTGGCACTCCTCAGGGTCCGGGCTGCAATGTTGGTTGTTGTCTATGTGTGTTCTTTGTGGGTGACCTTGGCTTCTTCATTGGTGTGTGACTGTGGCTGGGATCCCATTGGTTGGTGTGGTATTGCCGTCATGTCCATGTACAGCGTAGTGTGCAGTGTGTCAGACATTCAGGAGTCTTGTTGAGTGTCCATGTGTGATGTGTTTCTGCACCTTGGTTCCCACCCACCACCCTGGAATAGTCATGGGTGCATGTGCAATGTCACCAGTGCATGTGTGCTTCACTGCTGCACATTGTTGGAGGTCGAGGGGTGTGGTGTTGAGTGTGTGCAGATGAGAGTTGTTGCCCGGCTAGGCCCCTGCCTCCATGTTGGCCTTGGCTTACTGGCCATGCTGTTTGATTTGTGCTTGTGTAGGTGTGATGGTAGTTAGTTGCTCAGGACACATGACTGTGGTTCACAGTGTGAACCACATTTAGCTTTGTCATCACAGTGGGATTGTAATGCAGCCCAGGGTCACCACATTGTGGGGGCCCTGGGGTGGTGCTGTGGTGTGTCTGTGTCTTGCTGTGTCAGTTGCTGTCCCTACGTGCCTGTGTGACATGTGTGATTTGTGCTCCCTCTCATCTGACAATGCCTGCTTGCCCACATAGGGGATTTGGATCCATGAGTTACCTTTGTGTGGCACTGTATGCACATCTGTATGATTGGTATTCAGGTCTCCTCATGTGTTGTGTGGTTGCCTGGGGACACTGGCACCCCCTCACCTGTTGTGTATGATGTGCAGTGTGGGTCTGCCTGTTTGTGTTTGTGCATCTGCACCACTGCATTGGCATATCTTGGGTGTGCCATTGGCTGTATGTAGTTTGATGGGTTTCCCCTGCTGTCCCTGGGACTCCTAGGTCATCGGTCAGCACAATGATCATGGTTTGTGTGTCCCATTGCTGCCATGGTATGGTATCTGTTCACCTCACATCTGCAGTCTCCACAGGGTATCTGCATGTGTGTGCCCATTGGTGCAAATATGTGGGTCTGCATTCTGATGGTCACTTCTGTCATTGTGTCATTGATGATTGTTGACGGTGTCAGCCCCCATGGGTGTTGTTTGTCTGCACATGGCCAAAGGTATGTCTTATTTGCACTGCAGGATTTGGCTCCCCCAATTTATGTTGCAATGGGACACATACACTACTTTGCCACTGATGTGTTTGTTGTTCTGTGACCAGGAATCATCCATGCAGTTTGGCAGTTGCACCTCTTTCTTTGTCAACACTTACCTTTTGGTCACTGTGATGATGGGGGTTTGGACCCCATTGCCACAATGTTCGAAATGTGCTTCAGCTATGGACCCCACACTTACCTTTTGGTCACTGTGATGATGGGGGTTTGGACCCCATTGCCACAATGTTCAAAGTGTGCTTCAGCTATGGACCCCACACTTACATTTTGGTCACTGTGATGATGGGGGTTTGGACCCCATTGCCACAATGTTCGAAATGTGCTTCAGCTATGGACCCCACACTTACATTTTGGTCACTGTGATGATGGGGGTTTGGACCCCATTGCCAAAATGTTCAAAATGTGCTTCAGCTATGGACCCCACACTTACCTTTTGGTCACTGTGATGATGGGGGTTTGGACCCCATTGCCACAATGTTCAAAGTGTGCTTCAGCTATGGACCCCACACTTACATTTTGGTCACTGTGATGATGGGGGTTTGGAACCCATTGCCACAATGCTCAAAGTGTGCTTCAGCTATGGACCCCACACTTACCTTTTGGTCACTGTGATGATGGGGGTTTGGACCCCATTGCCACAATGTTCAAAGTGTGCTTCAGCTATGGACCCCACACTTACATTTTGGTCACTGTGATGATGGGGGTTTGGACCCCATTGCCACAATGGGCATGGCCTGCTTGCATTGTGGGTGCCACACACATATATGTGTGGCACATGTGCTAGGGGGTCACATTGTATGTTCAAAGTCATGTTCGGTGTAGTAGGCCTTTGAGACAGTCTACACACGCTTGTCATGGTGTTGGGGGGATGTCTTCTTCTTGCATTCCCTAGGTTGTGGTGTGCTGGTTGTGTCATGCATTGTCCATCCTATGAGTGGGGGTGGTAGTAGTGGTAGGCATCCAGCCCCCCCTGGCTAAGGGTGGTAGTAGTGGTAGGCATCCAGCCCCCCCTGGGTGAGGGTGGTAGTAGTGGTAGGCATCCAGCCCCCCCTGGCTAAGGGTGGTAGTAGTGGTAGGCATCCAGCCCCCCCTGGGTGAGGGTGGTAGTAGTGGTAGGCATCCAGCCCCCCCTGGCTAAGGGTGGTGGTAGGCATCCAGCCCCCCCTGGGTGAGGGTGGTAGTAGTGGTAGGCATCCAGCCCCCTGGCTAAGGGTGGTAGTAGTGGTAGGCATCCTGCCCCCCTGGGTGAGGGTGGTAGTGGTGGTAGGCATCCAGCCCCCTGGCTAAGGGTGGTGGTAGGCATCCAGCCCCCCTGGGTGAGGGTGGTAGTAGTGGTAGGCATCCTGCCCCCCTGGGTGAGGGTGGTAGTGGTGGTAGGCATCCAGCCCCCCTGGCTAAGGGTGGTGGTAGGCATCCAGCCCCCTGGCTAAGGGTGGTAGTAGTGGTAGGCATCCTGCCCCCTGGGTAAGGGTGGTATTAGTGGTAGGCATCCTGCCCCCCTGGGTACGGGTGGTAGTAGTGGTAGGCATCCTGCCCCCTGGCTAAGGGTGGTAGTAGTGGTAGGCATCCTGCCCCCCTGGGTAAGGGTGGTAGTAGTGGTAGGCATCCTGCCCCCCTGGGTAAGGGTGGTAGTAGTGGTAGGCATCCAGCCCCCCTGGGTGAGGGTGGTAGTAGTGGTAGGCATCCAGCCCCCCTGGCTAAGGGTGGTAGTAGTGGTAGGCATCCTGCCCCCTGGCTAAGGGTGGTAGTAGTGGTAGGCATCCTGCCCCCCTGGGTAAGGGTGGTAGTAGTGGTAGGCATCCAGCCCCCCTGGCTAAGGGTGGTAGTAGTGGAAGGCATCCTGCCCCCTGGGTAAGGGTGGTAGTAGTGGTAGGCATCCAGCCCCCTGGGTGAGGGTGGTAGTAGTGGTAGGCATCCAGCCCCCCTGGCTAAGGGTGGTGGTAGGCATCCAGCCCCCCTGGGTGAGGGTGGTAGTAGTGGTAGGCATCCTGCCCCCCTGGGTAGGGGTGGTGGTGCGCATTCAGGCCCCTGTGTGCATATGTGGCATTGGTGATGGGCATCCCGCCCCTATGGTGCTGCTGTTGCTGGTGTAAGTATATTCTGCATCCCTCTGTGTGTGTGTGATGTGTCGTGTACGTGTTGTATGTGTTTTGTGGTTGGTGTCTGGCTTTCCTTCTGCGCCGTACGCGTCCGTGCCTGTTCCGGTAGTAAATGTAGAACATTGGTATGATCGGGACGAAGGGATTCATGGTTGGTTCGTGTCGTTCGTCCTTCTTGTTGCTTCGCGTCGTCCTCGTCGCTTCGCCTCGTCCTCGTCGCTTCGCGTCGTCCTCGTCGCTGGCGTGTTCGTCTCGGAGCCGTGGATCGTGTTGTGGCACGAATCGGAGCTTATGTGCGCCTCTCCCGGATGCTTTGACGTGCCGTGCGTAGCGACAGGTTCGGCACGTACGGAAAGCGCATCGTACTCGTTCGGCCGGACGGAGCTGCATTTTTCCTTCCGTGCGACTCGATTCTGCGTTTCCGGATTCGCCTCGGTCGGGGAACAGGACCTGGTTTGGGTGAGTACGGCTCGGCCGGATTCTTTGCTGTTGTGTGCATCGTACTTACTCGTTCGGTGTGCTGTACGGATCGGTCGGGAAACAGGCTTTCGCATGGCTTTTTTCCCGACCGAATGGTGTTGGGTGCGCCTCCGACCGAGATCGGA